>CAJHQP010001985.1:0-96930 GCA_905132765.1 Moricandia arvensis | reverse complement strand
TTCGTATTCTTTTTGAAATAAAATAAAATAAGAAGCACGATAACATAGTAACATGGAAAAAAGCAAAAAGAAAGAAGTAAAGAAGATCTGGAAAGAAAAAAAGAAGAGAAGGGTTGCGTAGGCGTGAAGCAGTAGGCAAGATATGCACAGACTTTGAAAAATAGAACACACCTTTTTATTTTCCTCTCTGTAAATGTAAATCTGATATTATCTGCTGTATATGTGTGTGATATTAGATTATGTGTCATCTAATTTCTACGCAAATTGGTACTTTTTTTAATTTGATTGTGAACTTTCAACTTTTACAGTCTGGCCTATACCTATTATAGTACAAGTTTAGATACTTAGTAAAGTTGATGTTGTCATCTATGAATGAGATCGTTCAACATACTTTGGATTCAAACAATAGATCATAGACCATAAGAAGAAACAAATGTAACAGCTTTTGTAATTTGTCCATTTATATATTATGTTAAGAGTCCAATCCATATTATCTCACCTTAATATGGGAATGATTTTGTGTTATATTTTGATGAGATTTTTGACAACACTAGAGAGACTTATCAACAAATCAACCAAGATCAAAGCCAATAACTAAAATAATCCCATATTTCTATTCGCCCTCTAAAATGAAAAAAAAATTAGAAGAAAGACCCTATAACATCATAATCCACTAAAGAGCCCTGGAAGTTATCTCTAATTTTACTAAATACTTCTTCTTTTTCGATTTAGTTGTCATTGTATAGTATTCCTTCTGTTTTTTATATTTGACGTTCTAGAATTATGCACATAAATTAAAAAATATTTAATTTTGTTTCATTTAAAAAAAACATCAATAATTATTTACCTAACTATAATTCAATCAATAACAAAATATGAGGTATAATATTATTGGTCATCTAACATTAATTACTATTAAATTTTACATAGAAAATTGAAAACGTCAAATAATTTGAAACAAAAAAGTTACTTTAAAACGTCAAATATAAAAAAACGAAAAGAATAAAATTCATGTTTCAAAATAAATGTTGTTTTATGATTTTAATGTAAAATTTATTAAATTTATTTATTATTTTATTTTTTTGTTGATTGAAACGTGGTTACGTTTATAAATAGCGATGTTTTTATTTTGAAAATATGTAAAACTAAATATGTTTTTAGTATTATTCTCCGATCTCCACTATTGTTGAACGCATTAAAAATGACACCGGCCAATTATTGTTTTTTGTATATCAGTATATCTATTATATTATATATCGATTAATTTAAATGTCGTTTTCGTTTTGTTTCAAATTTAGAAATATTTTTTTTATGAATATTATATTTTTTGAGAGCGTTGATTGTTGCACACATTCCGCGATTCCGAATAAAGCCAAGAGCAATCACATTTGTTGTTCAACACTGAACCATTTCTTTATGTGCTATGGAGTTTCAACTATTCTTAAAGATGAACTCGAGAAAGAAACAAAAGAAGTGAAGCCACAAAAATCTAAAGACAAAAGAGTGATACCATGTGTTTGGTTTCGGAGATGTGGATTCATGCAGCTTTTACCATTTGACTTGGTCAAACTTGAATTTAATGTTAACACAATTTACTATATACTCGATTTTTATAATTTTATTTTTTTGGTTCTATGTTTTTTATATTGTTATAATAACACGAGAACTGTTACTTTTCAAATACTACCTCCGTTTTACTTTATTTATAATTTTGAATTTTTACATATATATTAAGAAAATATTTGATTTTACATATTTTTTAAACAAAAACACAATTATCTATACGATTAACCACATTTCAATCAATAAAAAAATAAAATAACATATAAAATTAATAAATTATACATTTAAATTATAAAACGATATTTATTTTAAAACGAAAATTATATTAATAACGGTACAATACTTACATTAATAGAGTATTAGATCATTTTTTTCATTTCTACTTGGATTCGAATGATTGCTCATGTTTTAGTATAGAATACTATATCATCGTTAACTTTTCATGCAAAATCATTCCAGAACAAAGCGTAAGCACGCATGTATTATCTAGATATAAACATGGGATTTATGATTAGGAGTGCATATTTAGACATAACCGAATTATTCAAATCAAGATCATTCAAAATCCCTGTAGAAAGTTATCTATTCTATAAAAATTGGAACATACCGAATCTAAACTGTACAGGAAAAATTAAACTATACTGACATTTATATTTAAGTCATATTTATGATAAGAAAAGCAATCCTGAAATAGGTATTATAATTGTTGAGTACTTGTTTAGTACTATTGTTGTATATAACAATTAAATTGTAAACCATACCATAAATTTCATTAAACCTGAGACTAAACAAACAAGCCAATACTCTAGCTAATTGAGTTTCCATTTTATCGAACCAAGCAAACATAAAGAAGAAACCGAAACATAGTATAGTAGTTAATTATTATGATTTGGTAGGTCATCAGTGTTGATAATTTTTCGAAAATATAATTATTATTAAGCCACTATGTCTCTCGGAGGACGACAAGGCGTCCATATATATGGCAGCAGTGTGAGTAAAGCAAAAGCTATAATCAATCTTCGTTATCTAATTTGTATTCCTTTCTACGCAATTGGATAATGACTCAATATTGTGAGTGATAGTTCAGAGACTTTATGTCGACAGATAGCTAGACCCTTTCAAGATATGATAGCTCTACAAGAATTTAGATGTGCCTATGAGTTTGGAAGATGAGGTGCGGTTTAACATGTATTAGTATAAATGGTAACTTACTGCTACTATTTCGTGATGAAAGAAAACTATATAAACTAAAGATTTTTTAAATGTATTAGTATAAATGATAATTCCCCTATGCAAAATATACTAGTATAAGTTTTCCAGTTTTTGATATAAAAAAAGTTTTCAATAACACAAACTAATATATAAAATTTTCTCTACAGTACATGCTTTTGTCACGATTATTTTATCTATTTATATAATGAAATTGATTTCTTAAGTAAAATTATAATTCTATTCCAATAACTTCATACAACTTATTAAATCTGAACTTTTGAAAATCTGAATAAACAGAATTATTAACTGTATATAGTTATGAATCCGCAGGCCTTCATTTCGTGGGCTATCAAAAGCCCAGGCTTGCCCCAGGTTTTGGCAGGGTTTCAACCCGTTTCGATTGTTGTAAATCACATCGCCACATTCAAAAGAAGACCTTATCATTAGGTGAAGAAATATAAAAAGAGAATGATTTGGGCATCTCTAGGATTTTTTGGTTAATTGGGTCAAGGAGAAAGTGTTCCTTGTCAAATACGAAACAAAGAAACTAATTGTTAGAAGAGAAAACTCTGACTCTGTCTCCGAGGAAGCATTTTGTGATTGGTTGTTGTGAAGAGGAAGAGAAAACTCATTTTCATTTTATGTATCTCGACAGACCATGCATGCCTAATTTACCCTACCACTTTGCATGCTCTATATGCTTGTGTGCGTCTACACGCACATTATACACGAATGATCACTTCTGACTGTGACTAAATTACAAGAAACCTTTGACATAACTTGTTTTTTTTTTTTTCGTAGAGCTGAACACATAATCGTCCATAGTCTTCTTTAGTTTTGAATAGTATGATAGTGAATACCAGTAGAATATTTAAAATATGTTAATGAATAGTGGATTCAGACAAAAAACTATGTATGACATGAAATTTAAGCTTCAAAAATGTTGACAAAAAAAAAAAGCTTCAAAAATAATAAGTTATGTATCAACTGCAAAAACCACCGTACTATATAATCTTACAGCTTATGCGACTCATTCCTCTTAATAAAATTAAAATAAATTATAACACAATGAACTAAACCATATACACTTATCTAGAAACGCTTACGTCTGGTTAATGCTCCTTAAGTCAATATAATAATGGAAACCAAAAAGTAGAAAATAATTAAAGTGGAACAAAAAAAACTTTGATGAAGGTGGAAATTAAAAGATAAAAGGATAACAAAGGGTTGAAAAACAAAACATATTGCTCTCAACTTTTAGAGAGAGATAGAACATATTCTTCATAGCAACTAGAGGAAGGATCCAAAGGGATCGCATTGATCCTGAGAAAAGTGAATTCTCCTTATTATTTTCTTAAGTATTGGCAAAAGAAATCCCAAAAATTTGCTTAGTTTTGGATCATGCTATCCCTTTTGATTCATCCTTTGGTAGCTTCCTCTTCGATCAGATGGTTTTAGTCGATTCTTCACCGGAGTTCTTGTTGGCTTAACGATTCTCAGACGCTTTGGTCTCAAGCCAACAACGACAATCTTGGAAACTCTCTTCTTACAAGTAAGTTTCAAAGACTCTTGTTGACCAAAAGTGAATCATACCAAGAATTGAAGACCTACCTGTTTTTTTTTTTGTTTCTTAACGAAAATTTGGGATCGAAATTTTCCAATTTAAACAAGCGGAAAATCTTTATTGATTAGTTATGAAATATTACAATATATTAAGACTATGAAATATATCACTTGAAATTATTTTTAACTGGTTAAAACTTTCCTGAAAATACCTACATGGCCATTTCTGAATACTAGTTTTCAGTTATATATATATTGGTGTATATATATTAGTGCATCTTTCATATCAATTATTTCCTTAAGTATATGTTACAACTTTATATTCATTCGAGACTACTTTCTACACATGCTTACTAGTTTGATATCCCAAGTCCCAAAGTCTCGTTGGATCTCGTTAAATTAGTCATCAAATAGAACTGAGAGTAGAGGTGTACGTGTAATATAATGGTAGATGTTGTTCACACAAAAAGAAGGATTTGGATCATTTTAACTTTTACCCCAACTTAGTAGAATTTCAAAATGAAAAAGAAAATTTTATCAACAGCAAAAAAACGAAGATAAACACTGACCTAATCTAATCACAACCCATATGAAATATAGTATCTATTAAATAAAGAAATATGGAGAAACTCTTCATCGCAAAGTACAACGAGTTACAAACTTATCTTACTTAATTAGTCAACAACAAACAGTATATATTACATTTTACTTTATATTTTTTTCTTATATTAAACACAAATATATCCCAGTTTTGAATAGAATGTATTCGCAAAATTTGTGGCAAGTTTAGAAATACTTTGAAGAAAAAAATTATGGCTACCATCATTATGTTTCGTCTAAAGAAAGTCCGGACTATTTGAAAATAACAGCCACGATCATAATCTGAGGACATCATCATTGACTTTCAAACATGAATACGCATATCATACGCACATTATGCAATAACTTTATTATTATTATTTCGTTCTTACAATCATTTTTCTCCCCACTGTAATGTAAACCCAACATATATATAATAGTTTGTGTGAAAGAAGAAATGAGCAGAAAAATATCTAAGGAAATCGAATTGAAATAAGAAGAAAGGGAACAGAATCATGACATTGAGGTTGTTGATGTTGTTTACGTGCAAAAGATTTTGGTGGACCGGCAGATATGGAAGAAGGACGATGTATGCGAGGTTTGAAATTCCATTGTCTCCTTCTACTCCTACATTTTGCTATTTACATCTCTACGATATTAACAATTTTTTTATGGGTAAATAAATAATTATTGGGACACCTTCATTCCCATGAATGTAAACCTATGTAGTAGACTAGTTCCACAAGTGCCACTCTCCTCCTGCCCCAAAAGCATCACACATGGTTTATGTTAATCCAGCTTGGACCGAATTCCAAACCAAATCACTGATTCTGATATGGTCTTCATGATTCGGTACGTGTCTGTCAGGTAGATCGAACCGTTGAGGAGGATATAAATCTTAATACTCTCTCTTTATACAGAACTGGTATATCTCATATCTCATATCAGTTGTTCATCTGATAGAACTTTATTAGTCAAGTTTTAAACCAAAATTATATTTCTACAAAGATAGAGATGGTCCTTAAGATGTTTTATCTTTTATCTTTCTTTTAAAAGCAATTGAAAGTTTGCTTATAGGAATAAAAAAAGATACTGTAGTATAAAGTGACCTTCAAATTAATTGCGTCCACTAAAGCATCTTTATCGTCCATATATTAATTAAGGCAATACAAAGCATAAGGGATATAACGATAAATACTTATTCCTAATTATTTTTTGATAAATACTTATTCCTAATTATTTTTTGATAAATACTTATTCCTAATTATTTTTTGATAAATACTTATTCCTTATTCCTTTTAATTATCATATAACATACATATACGTTAGAAGAAAACGGTTGTTTTGTATATGGGTACGCCATATCGGTGCCGTCTCGCGTACCGGGTTCGCCGTGGGGACGGGTACGGCTTGGGTACGCCTGGGAAACGTCCCCAACACATGTGCCATGAACCCAGGACAGCATGACTAACCGGGGACGGGGTTCGGCAGAAACCGGGGACGTCTCCGAGACGTTTCAAGACAATTAAACGTATCCATTTGATTTTGTGTTTCAATTAAGTCTCTTCTACTTCCTCATTAGTCTCTTGACTCTTCCACTCCCATTTCTATTTCTTTCTCTTGTACTCTCAATCGTATCATTCTCTGGTGACCTAGAAGCTCTCTTCATCAACAACACGTAAGAAGCTAAAGTTTTTCTTGTTTCTTTTTGATTTTTATGTTTTGTTGTTTAGTGTTTATCAGTTTAAGTTTTTTAACGTTTCTGATATTTTTTGTGTGGGTGAGACTCAAGCTTAACGTTTCTGATATTCTTTCTGTGTATTTTATTATTTTCTGAATACTAATATACTAGCTAATATATGTGACAGTGACTTCTTGTTTTTTTCTGATTTTACTTGTGACTTGTTGTATCATATGTGTTTTTATTAAGTGTGTGTGTATTAAGTGTGTTTTTATTAAGTGTGTTTTTATTAAGTGTGTTTTTATTCTTAAAACTTATGTTTCAGATTTTAGTATTTTAACTTTTTTATATTTTCTTATATCTTGGTTGCCGTTTCTATGCCGTACCCGTATCTATAAATTTTAAGTTTGACGTTTCCCGTCCCAGTTTCCGGTCCCCGTACCGGTCTCAGTGCTGCTTATACCCGTAAACTTATAATCTATAACATACAATGATGAGAAAATATCCGTTTCTACGATGGCTGATGGTCACCAAAACTGAAAATTCAGTTTTATTAGAACAAACAAAATACAGATAAAAAGGTTTGTATTAACTTTTTTCTTAAACATTACTTCATCCATTTATTCATAAATAAGTTATTTTAGTTTTTTACACAAATTCAGAAAATTATTAAATTTTATGTTTTATTTGTAATTAATACATTATTTTATTTGATTATGTTAATTGATGAACTAAAAATAAAATATTTAATATTGAGAAACTATCAAATAAATACATTGAAAATATAAACCATATTTAAAATAAAACGATTTTTTAAATTTTAAGATGACAATTAATATGAAACTTAAGGAATATAGTGGTATTATTTTGGAGTCCGTTATTTTTTTTACGAGTTGAAGAACGCTGAACACATGAAATCTGATGAGTTGGGAAAACAGTTGGTACTTTCAAATGGGTTAAGTTTTTCTTGGAAGTTGTGCCCCTCTGCCATTCACTTCAGCCAATGGGTAGATTGCATGGGCCCAGTCAACTTGCTCTGCAGAACATGTGTATATTTATATAATTTCGGTGAAAACACATATTTTCCTCAATTATACTACCAATTTTTTACTTTTTGTTTAAAATCCATTTTAAAAAAAAAATACTAAAATAACTTTGAGTTTTAGATAAAATAAAATTTATTATTTCTGGAATTTACAGAACATTTAATAGTTTTGTTCTCACTAAAGAAAACCCAAATGTCATGGAAAGTATTTCTTGAAAGGATAAATTTGTGTAAATATATTTATACATAACTTTGGCCATTCTTATAGGATCTCATGCAAAACAAAAAATTGAGACAAGAGAGACTTGAGACTTCAAAAGCTCATCAGACCACCCACCATTCACCAAATGTGTTAACAATGTTATATGCGTAATTAACAAGCACTAACAAAGAGGGTTCCATCTTTTCTTCATCGATCTCTCCTTTCCTTGACTGAATTAGATTCTATCTTGTTTTCAGTGAAGGAGAGAAAAAACCGCTAAAAAAAAGGCAGATTCTATATAAAACAGAAAAGCTGGCTTTCTCAAAACTCCTTCATGTGGCTGAGGAAGGAGGAGGAGAAGAAAGGCAAAGGCTCTTAGCTGAAGAGACACGAGAGCCTTTTGTCGTCAGAACCATGAACACCACCGAAGCTATGAATCGCAAAGTTAATGTCAAAGGAGATGATGTTGATATTGAAATCCCTGACACTGCTCATCAAATTAGCAGCGGTTTGTAATTCATTTTCCTCTTCTTTTTTTTGTTTTAAATTTTCTTTTGCAGCATCCAATATTTTTACTTTTTGATTTTTAACCACGAAAACATTTCCCCAGGAAATTATAACCTAATACAAAATCTAGAGTTCTAAAAATCGGTGTAGGCAGCATAGACGCTAATCTTCTGTGAAATGTGTGTAATTACTGCGTAGCGATTTCTTAAATATTATGTAATCTCATTTGCTTGTTGTGTAATTGTTTAGCATTTACAAGGTTTTTTTGTAATAATGTTTCTTTTGACCAAAAGTCATTATCTCAACTGGAAATGACTCGACCATTGTGTTAGAGGTCCATAGTTTGAATGAACGCTAGGACGAGTGATTTCGGGCCTAGGGGATTAAGGATTCAGCACAAATCTCTTATTAATTTAAAAAAATAATAATTTTTCCTTTGATGATTTTAAACCTTTGACACTTTTCTTCAAAAAATTCACCTTTCATGGTTCTGACGATTACCTTTTTTTAATGTTGTCATTGATTATTCCGAATATGTTATTGTTCAAGTTTCTTGATGTGTTCTATCTCTCATTGGAAAGTTTTTGCTTTGCCAAACTCTGTTTTTAGTAATCTGAGACCACATTTTTGGATAAAGTTTTAAGTATGTTCTTGTGGAAATGTACAGATTCATGGTTTCAGGTGGCGTTTGTCCTGACAACGGGTATAAACAGCGCGTATGTGTTGGGATATTCAGGAACAGTAATGGTTCCTTTAGGTTGGGTTGGTGGTGTGGTTGGTCTTCTTCTTGCTACTGCAATCTCTCTCTATGCAAACACTCTCGTAGCCAAGCTTCATGAGTTTGGTGGCAAGAGACACATTCGCTATAGAGACCTTGCTGGCTTCATTTACGGTACAAAAACACCAAACCACCTCTCTTATTTTTGTTTTCTTTATTCTCTTCTCTGTTGTCACAGTCGTTGAAATGTTTTGATCAGGTAGAAAGGCTTATCACCTTACATGGGGACTGCAGTATGTTAATCTTTTCATGATTAACTGTGGATTCATCATACTAGCTGGTTCTGCCTTGAAGGTAGTTAAACATCTTGCTTCTTGATTCTTGATTCTTGATTCTTGTTTCTTGTTTCTTGATTCTTGATTCTTGATTCTTGATTCTTGATTCTTGATTCTTGATTCTTGATTCTTGATTCTTGATTCTTGATTCTTGATTCTTGATTCTTGATTCTTGATTCTTGATTCTTGATTCTTGATTCTTGATTCTTGATTCTTGATTCTTGATTCTTGATTCTTGATTCTTGATTCTTGATTCTTGATTCTTGATTCTTGATTCTTGATTCTTGATTCTTGATTCTTGATTCTTGATTCTTGATTCTTGATTCTTGATTCTTGATTCTTGATTCATGATTCCGTGTGAGCCAAGTTAGTTATTTTGGAGTGTGTGTTCTGTTTCTGCAGGCTGTTTATGTGCTTTTCAGGGATGATCATACCATTAAACTACCTCATTGTATAGCCATTGCTGGTCTGATATGCGCGGTTTTCGCTATTGGAATCCCTCATTTATCAGCTCTTGGGGTCTGGCTTGCAGTTTCAACCATCCTCAGCCTCATCTACATCGTTGTAGCAATTGTGCTATCAGTTAGAGACGGTACAACTTAGATGATGGTCAAGCCTTTAGCTATACTAATAGATTGTATAGCTACTGATATATCTGATTCTTGGCTATTATTTTTTTGTTGTTTGTAGGAGTGAAAGCACCTACAAGAGATTACGAGATACAAGGATCATCATTAAGCAAACTTTTTACCATCACAGGAGCAGCTGCAAACCTGGTTTTTGCATTCAACACAGGGATGCTTCCAGAGATTCAGGCAACAGTGAGACAACCAGTAGTGAAAAACATGATGAAGGCTCTCTACTTTCAGTTCACAGCTGGTGTTTTACCAATGTACGCAGTTACATTCATTGGATACTGGGCTTATGGATCCTCAACCTCGACCTATCTGCTCAACAGTGTTAGTGGCCCACTCTGGGTCAAAGTCCTTGCTAACATCTCAGCTATACTTCAATCTGTTATCTCCTTACATGTAAGTTTCTTGGCACCAAGTCTATCTCTTAAACGTCTTTCAAATAACTCACCATTGAATTCGTACTTTCATCTCCAAAACGGCGAATTCACATTCAATAAAATTCTTTAAAAGTGTGCTCGGTTCTTCTTTTGTTGTAGATTTTTGCAAGTCCAACATATGAGTACATGGACACAAGGTATGGGATCAAAGGAAACCCATTGGCTATAAAGAACTTGCTCTTCAGGATCATGGCTAGAGGTGGCTACATTGCGGTTAGCACACTTATCTCAGCACTCTTGCCCTTCCTTGGGGACTTCATGAGTCTAACTGGTGCAGTGAGCACATTCCCTCTTACTTTTATTCTAGCCAACCACATGTACTATAAGGCTAAGAACAATAAGCTTAGTCCTATGCAAAAGATATGGCATTGGCTTAACGTTGTCTTCTTCAGTTTGATGTCTGTTGCTGCTGCCATTGCAGCTCTCAGACTCATTACCCTTGACTCTAAAAACTTCCATGTTTTTGCAGATCTATAATTCATCATTCCATTATTCATTATTATTCTTAGGCAATGTTTCTTTCTCCTGCCAGAGCTTGTATTATCTTTTTGTACTTATTAACCATCAGAACCTAAATAAAACAAAAGATTATAAAATGAAAAAGAAAGTATACAAAGTACCAAAGCTTACCATGAAGGAATCATTAGCCAGTTGGAAACACTTGTAGTATTCTCCTAGTATCCTTAGATCATTGGTTACATGAACACACACTTTGTTATGTGATACTGATCAAGATACGTCTCTACTAATTACACCCTGCTGTTCATTTTTTTCTTTTTTGCCTAAAAATGTAAATCATTATGAATAATGAAATGTTGGATACAAGTGATTAGCTTGAATCACATTCTCCTAATCAACACCCTGATGTTAGTCTTATATTATTGAACTTGATCTACTTTCGCTATAAGATTAGATCCACTATAGATTGAAATCCAGTGTCTTATATGCATGTTTCTTAGTTTAAATATTTTTTAAAAGTTGTTTGACAGACAAGAGTGCAGTCTTAACGTGCCTACCTCACTCTCCCTAATTGTTCTTTACCATTGTTAAAAGAAGTATTAAGGTGCCTACCCAATTTTGAGTAAACTAATCGTTGAACATTTAAATTACTATATCTGATTCGTAGTTATAATCTCTAGAATATTAGAAAAAAACTAGGGTTCCACAAATGTCATGAGTAACTTAGGTAGAGTAAGTGAGAAAAGAATATGAATAGGTAGAGTAAACCGAAAAGAAGCTCCTGGTTCTGTTTGAACCAGAAAGAAGGAAAGAGTAAGTGATGAAGAGTGAATGCAAGTAATGAAGTATAAGTGAAGATTATGAAGAGAATCTGTGAGAATAAGAGATTATGAGTAACTTAGGTAACCAGAGAGTAGAGAGGAGCAGAATTTCGTGTGTAATGAGAGAGAGAGAGAGAAAGTAACCAAGAATATGAAGAGAGAAGAACTTTCTCCTTAGTTTGCAATGGGTTACAATAAAGGCTTTAAATAGTCAAATGACAACAATAAACAAATCGTAAAATGGGGGAAGACTAAACAAATATTATTGTAGGGAAATGAAGAGGACAAGAGGATTAGGACAAGTGCAGGCACGACCAGAAGGAGCATAAATGGACAGGAGGAGAGATGGTGGTGCAGTCTCCCACAGATGAAAGTGACAGCTCAGGTACAAGCTCTTATGCACATGTGATCTTCTTTCTTTAATCTAAACTAACTCCTTCTGTTTGAATTCGAATAAGATGTTTTCTGGAGCCTAAAAACGGTCATAAGCCTCTCCCCAACTCCTTTCTTGCCTTGCAAGTCACTCATGACGAGTGTGTACAAATGGCTATACGAACATACCCTAAACCGGCTTATGTATTGCATCCGGATTGAATCATGGTCTGGCTTGTTTCTTCTGGATGTTTCATCTTCATTCTAACATTCTTGCCTTGCCTTCCAAGACACTCTATCTCAAGCTTGGTTCCTTGGAAATCAAGACTGTACGGACAGACTTCATCTTCAAGTGTCTAAACTTTTCTCTTCTTGTCTTCTTTATTTCTCTTTATCAATGCTTAGATCATGAACCAGCTTCTTTTTCTGGACATTCCCTTCTTCATTTCAACACTCCCCCTCAAGCTTTGCCATAGGAGATCCTTGGGAAAGCTTGGAACTGAGAGTACTTGCCTCATTAAAAACCTAAGTGTGGAAAACCTCCTGGGATAAAACCAACACTTAGGGAAAAAAGTGCAATTATTTCAGCCTAGGGATTGGCCAGTGGGTTTATGAGTCCTATGATTATATCTAGAAACTCATAGACCCTGGATCAGGGCCTTTCTTCAATGGCAAGCAGGCGTCCTTACTTCATACTCAGATTAGGTGCCACTTTCTTCACACATAAAACAGCCATTGAGCTTCTTCTTATGACCAGAGCTTGTCTCCCCCTTTCTTCTGGCTTCTTGCCTCCATTTAGGGGTTGAGTCCAAGCCTTCCTTTGCTCAGGAGCTCAATAGGTACCTTGCCTATGGTTGCTAAGAATGGTGAGGAGTGTCCCATGGACACTTGAATCCCTCATGAATGCTGTGGAATAATGTGGGGTGACAGATTCTTTAGTCTTGATCACTTAATCCCCCTTACTTTGAAATCGCCATTCAAGCTTCTTCTTGAACCTTTATCAACCAGGTACAAGCACACATGCTATGGGCTGATTCATAGCTTCCCAACTGAAGGTAACTGTTCTAACTCCATATAGAAGCTGATCCATAGCTTCCCAACCAGAAGGTAACTGTTCTAACTCCCAAGCCTTGGGCTGATTCATAGCATTCCAATCAGCTTGCCTCTCCACCTGATCTTCTCGCCAAGTAGTCTCTGATGGCCATCTGTTCTAACACCAAGTTGATGATGTCCTTGCTGATTTTTCTTTGATCCGGCTGATGAGAAATCTTGCAAGAGTGAATTCCACCACTTGCGTACTCTCACTTCTGATCTGAGGTGAGGAAATGGAAGACTTGGACCTTCAGGAATGCTCATCATTACCCCTCCTCAAGCTTGATCCAGGGAGAATAAGTGAAGGACCAAGCTTGGAAGTGAGCAACATTGAGTTCTGAAACCAGGAGCGCATCACCCCTACAGCTGCTCTTAAGTCAACCGGTTCCTCCCTTAATCTCTTCTCCACTGCCTCTTGTAAGTCTTTTAAACCAGGAGCTCAGCACCCAAATAGGCTGCGCTTAATTCAACCGGTTCTCTACACACAAGTGATCTTTCCATGGCCAGGAATATACAGACTCTGTAGGCTCTGAACTCATGGGCAAAGTCTTCTTCTTTGTCTTGATTTGATGATGGACAAAGACAACACTTCTGTACCTGAAACATCACTCAAACTCCAGCAAGAATCAGACCACACACACTAGGATCATACCTTGGTAACTCACCAATCCTGATCCCAATGCTTTAAGAAAATGCAATGGACAGAATCTAAACAACTCAGTTAGTTCAAATCCATGCAACCAATTCACTAAATGCTCAGGTATGATAACTCATCAGTTACAAGGCATATAGGCTCATTTTATCACACATATGACAGTAGCAGAATGCAATGACAATTTATGATAGTAGCATAGACTAGACAACTCATCTAATCAAGCTACACAACTATGAATGCAATACATGACCGGGAAACTCTCCTAGGTCTCTAGCAATGCAACAAGACACACAACAGGCTCTAAGAAACTCGCTTAGACCATACAACACACAAACAAATGAGCTAAGATAAGAACAAGACAAAACAATGCTAGAAATCTCCTAGAACAGTACACAGGCATCAAGCAACAATTTTAAGCAATAGCTATATGAATGCACAAGATTCAACTCAAGACAGCATGAGATAACAAGCAACTAAATGCACATCACACAAGCTAATGGTTACTGGTTTCATCAAAACCATAGGGACCAGTAGCTTAGACCAACTTCTAAATGCATACCAGTCCACTATGATGGACTAACCCGACCATTAACACAAGATAACAATGAAATGGATTGAACCAGATGCTATATGATCATGCTAGCAAGCTTACTTACTCCTAGAACAGTGCATACACAATGTTTAAGTATCATGGGACAGAAACTAGGTTCAACAACTCTAGTAACATTGAACTGTCCCTAAGATACTAACAACACACTCAACAGAACCAGAAACAATTTAAGACAATTAAGCAAGCTCTTATTAGAGTTAAGGAGGTTAACTTACAAGCAAGGAACCTGGGCTAGTTCCTTGAACCTCCATTGCTGTGAATCACTTGAATTTGAAGGGCTTGTGGTGTGGATTGACTGTCCAACACCTCCTCTTCTTGATTCTCTCCATCTGGTCAAGGAGACACTTCAAACCCCTCCTGTCCTCTTTCTGGTCGTGGGTTTTGTTGGTCAGAAACAGAGCTTCATCATGGCTGGCCAGAGAATGATTAGAACAGCTTAGCTTTAATGCTTCTTTAGTGACCTTTCTCCAAGAATGGTTTCTTCCATGGATTATCTTCAGCATTTTGGACCAGAAGTGGTGGTTTGGCTTCTTCTTTGGACTCCTTAAAGCTACTGAAGTCGCCATTTACTTTGAGCTCTCCATCTTAGAGAGTTTGGACCAGTGGACAATAGAATGTACCAACTGGTTTTGCAAGAAACAGAACTTGAAACTGAACCTTTGATGAAGCTTGCTGGACTGAGCTGAAGCTTTCTTGAGTTCCAGAGACTTTTATACTGTCCTATCTTGAGTTCTGGTGAGATTCTTCCCTCTTGGAAAAGCTTTGGACCAGTGGATAAATAGATGTAGCAGAAACTGTTTTGGAGACAGTTTTGAGAAGATGATGATTTGCGGAAGCTATGAAAGTTTCAGGAGCTTGGAAGCTCTGATACCATGTGAGAAAAGAATATGAATAGGTAGAGTAAACTGAAAAGAAGCTCCTGGTTCTGTTTGAACCAGAAAGAAGGAAAGAGTAAGTGATGAAGAGTGAATGCAAGTAATGAAGTATAAGTGAAGATTATGAAGAGAATCTGTGAGAATAAGAGATTATGAGTAACTTAGGTAACCAGAGAGTAGAGAGGAGCAGAATTTCGTGTGTAATGAGAGAGAGAGAGAGAAAGTAACCAAGAATATGAAGAGAGAAGAAATTTCTCCTTAGTTTGCAATGGGTTACAATAAAGGCTTTAAATAGTCAAATGACAACAATAAACAAATCGTAAAATGGGGGAAGACTAAACAGATATTATTGTAGGGAAATGAAGAGGACAAGAGGATTAGGACAAGTGCAGGCACGACCAGAAGGAGCATAAATGGATAGGAGGAGAGATGGTGGTGCAGTCTCCCACAGATGAAAGTGACAGCTCAGGTACAAGCTCTTATGCACATGTGATCTTCTTTCTTTAATATAAACTAACTCCTTCTGTTTGAATTCGAATAAGATGTTTTCTGGAGCCTAAAAACGGTCATAAGCCTCTCCCCAACTCCTTTCTTGCCTTGCAAGTCACTCATGACGAGTGTGTACAAATGGCTGTACGAACAGATCCTAAACCGGCTTATGTATTGCATCCGGATTGAATTATGGTCTGACTTGTTTCTTCTGGATGTTTCATCTTCATTCTAACATTCTTGCCTTGCCTTCCAAGACACTCTATCTCAAGCTTGGTTCCTTGGAAATCAAGACTGTACGGACAGACTTCATCTTCAAGTGTCTAAACTTTTCTCTTCTTGTCTTCTTTATTTCTCTTTATCAATGCTTGGATCATGAACCAGCTTCTTTTTCTGGACATTCCCTTCTTCATTTCAACATTAACGTGCCTACCTCACTCTCCCTAATTGTTCTTTACCATTGTTAAAAGAAGTATTAAGGTGCCTACCCAATTTTGAGTAAACTAATCGTTGAACATTTAAATTACTATATCTGATTCGTAGTTATAATCTCTAGAATATTAGAAAAAAACTAGGGTTCCACAAATGTCATTCTTCTCCTCTCGCGAAAGCAATAATATCACACACGTGATTTATGTTCAGGTCTCCATGGTTCGGTGGTTGACGAACCAGATTGACCCCAAGTTGGAGCATTAACACTCTCTCCCTTTATGCAAAATGTTGACATCATCAAATAATTAGATGATTTGAGATGATGAAAAAATAATTGGTATCTTAAATCTTAAATATCTTATATCAATTATTCTCGTGATGAAACTTTTATTGGTCAAGTTTTTAACCAAACTATATTCCTACCAATGATAGACCAAAATATAGTCTCTTTTCTCTTTCTTTTTAAAATCAATTGAAATATTGCTTATAGGGAATTAAAAAAAAGGGGTTGAACTTTGCTAAAGTGACGTCGAAGTTAATAGCGTCCACACACAAACACTATAGTCTTCTCCCTATCGTCCATTATCAAAAGCACTGCAAAGCACATGAATATAATCAATTAATCCATATATACTTATTCCTAATTCCTTTCAACTATCCTATATAAAGCCATCTTTGCTGGAAAATATCTAGTGTAGTTTATCCAAAAAAAAAATTAAAAGTGAAAAAAAGGAAAGAAACAGTTTTCTCGAAAAGCTCAAAAAATATTTTTAAAATAGGTTCCTGATTTATGGAAAAATAAAATAAAATAAAATAAATATCAATTAACTTAAACTTTTGAAAGACTGAGTTCTGACAGTGATGCCTCAACTATATATTAGAAAAAAGGTTTTGCATTATAAATAATAAAAATAAGCCGACATGTGGGAGAAAGAGAAAATATGACCACATCCACAAAATAATTGGTTCGTTTCTGAATATAGAAACAAATATTCAAGACAAAGTAGACCTCAGAAGCCCATAATAAGAAAATAAGACAAGCTTTTCTTCATCCTTTTTGATTTATAATCTCTCCTTTTTCTTTTTTGACTGAACTAGATTCTTTATCAGTTTCGAATCGAACTGGATTCTTGTTTCTTAAAAAAAAGAGCTTTGCCTACTCAAAAACTTCTTCATATGGTTGAGGGAGGAGGAGAAGAAGAAAGGGGAAGGCTCTTAGCTGAGATACAAGAGATCTTTGTAGTAGAAACCACCATGAACGCCACCACCGAAGCTGTGAATCGCAAAGTCAACGTCAGAGGAGACACTGTTGTTGATATCGAAGTCCCTGACACTGCTCATCAAATTAGCACCGGTTTGTATATTCACTTCTTCTTCAAGTTGTTGTGTTTTTTACTTTTTGACTTTTTTTTTACTTTTGACTCATTTCATCAAAATGTTAGTTAGTTTTGATGATTGTAACGATGATACTTTCTTCAAAATGTTAATGTTGGTTCTGACTCTCTGATGTTGACCATTTCTTCCAAAAATATTGTGACAAAAAGACAATAATGCTTTCTTCAAAAAGTTATCTATCATTGGTTTGGGTGATATGACCTTTTTTGTTCTAGTACCTTTTCTTTAAAATGTTGAGATGTTATACCATTTTAGTTAGAAACTATTTTGGGTTAAAGTTTCCAAATTTGAGATACCCAATTCATTTTTTTTTAAATTATTATGTTTTTTTTTTTGTTGAGAAACCCACTTAAAATACTATCAATAGTCTTCTTATAGTTCAAGATTCTTGATGGGTTCTATCTCTTTGTGTCTCAAAACATTTTTGTGGTCTTACAATTAGTAATCTGAGAGATCAAGGCTTTAACTATGTTCCTGTGGAATGGTACAGATTCATGGTTTCAGGTGGCGTTTATTCTGACGACCGGTACAAACAGTGCATATGTGTTGGGATATTCAGGAACAATAATGGTTCCTTTAGGTTGGATTGGTGGTGTTGTTGGTCTTTTTCTTGCTGCTGCTATCTCTCTCTATGCTAACACTCTCATAGCTAAGCTTCATGAGTTTGGTGGCAAAAGACACATTCGCTATAGAGACCTTGTTGGCTTCATTTACGGTAAAAAAAAAAAACACCTAACCAGCTCTCTTAGTTTGGTGTCACTTGCATCCTTCAATGGTTTATAAATCCTAAACCATAAACGCTAAACAGTTCATTGAAATGATTTACTTTTTTTTTCTTCATCAGGTAGTAAGGCTTATCACCTTACATGGGGATTGCAGTATATTAATCTTTTCTTGATTAATTGTGGATTCATCATACTAGCTGGTTCTGCCTTGAAGGTAGAGAGCTAAACATCTCTCCAATCTTGATTTTCTTGAGCAGAGTTAGTTATATTTTTGGAGTGTGTGTTCTGTTTCTGCAGGCTGTTTATGTGCTTTTCAGGGATGAAAGTGATCATACCTTTAAATTACCTTATTGTATAGCCATTGCTGGTATAATATGCGCGGTTTTCGCCATTGGAATCCCTCATTTATCGGCTCTTGGGACCTGGCTTGCAGTTTCCACCATCTTCAGTCTCATCTACATTGTTGTAGCAATTGTGCTATCAGTTAGAGATGGTACAACTAATAAATGATGATCAAGGGCTTTGGATATGACTAATAAATCTAACTAACTCTTGGCTCTTTGTAGGAGTGAAAGCACCTGCTAGAGATTACGAGATACAAGGATCATCATTTAACAAAATATTTACCATCACAGGAGCAGCTGCAAACTTGTTTTGCGCATTCAACACAGGGATGCTTCCAGAGATTCAGGCAACAGTGAGACAACCGGTTGTGAAAAACATGATGAAGGCTCTATACTTTCAGTTCACAGCCGGTGTTTTACCAATGTACGCAGTTACATTCATAGGATATTGGGCTTATGGATCCTCAACCTCCACCTATCTGCTAAACAGTGTTAGTGGCCCACTCTGGGTCAAAGCACTTGCTCACCTCTCCGCTATACTCCAGTCTGTTATCTCTTTGCACGTAAGGCCCAAGTCTATGCTTGCTTCTTAAGTATTCTCAAAGATGTTTTTTTATTAACATTGGCATTCCGGATCTATGGAAATGCACAAACTATTTTTCTAATGGGAAGTGTGGGCTATAAATGAACCATCTCTCCGAATATGCAAATTAGGTCAAAGCATGGTTTAATATCGGTGTGCCCAGATATATTTTAATGTTATGAGATTGTTTCCAACCCGTGTTGTTTAGCTTCCCAAAGTCCATCTACCACTAAATCACATGGTTCATTCTAAAAATTCTAGCTTACTCAAATCTTTTTTGTTTGTAGATATATGCAAGCCCAACATATGAGTACATGGACACAAGGTTTGGGATCAAAGGAAACCCATTGGCTATAAGGAATTTGATGTTCAGGATCATGGCTAGAGGCGGGTACATTGCGGTTAGCACACTTATCTCAGCACTCTTGCCCTTCCTTGGGGACTTTATGAGTCTCTCTGGTGCAGTTAGCACATCCCCTCTTACGTTCATTCTAGCCAACCACATGTACTATAAGGCTAAGAAGAAGAATCTCAGTCCTATGCAAAAGCTATGGCACTGGTTTAACGTTATCTTCTTCAGTTTGCTGTCTGTTGCTGCCGCCATTGCAGCTGTTAGACTCATTGCACTTGACTCCAAAAACTTCCACGTTTTTGCAGATCTGTAATTCATTAATAAATACATTTCTTAGCCAAGGTTTCTTTCTCTTACCGAAGCTTGTATTTATTTAAACTTTGTATATAACCATTAGAACCTAAATCAAACAAAAGACTATATATGGACTATTAGGATCCAAATCTGAGCACCGTTGGGGAATATATATGGACTAGCTTTAGTTGACACTAGAGAGCCTCTTCTCCTCTCAGAGTTGTAATCATAACTGGAACATCAAGCTAGAGCTTCTTCACTTTTTTTCTTCAAATTTATCTAGATTTTGCATGTATGATTGATTGCTCTTTATGACCAAGACCAGAACAGTACATGTTTTGTGATCAATCTTACATGTATTTTACCTTTGAATGGTATACAACTATATCACATAAACTCCTGAAACCATATATACATTTGAAAATGAAAAAGTAGAGTCGCTGCACATCAGAAACACCATGACTCATATTTCACTGTAGTCCACGCCCCCTTACAAACAAGAATCAATGTAATCTCTCAAAACCACTGACAATACAACAGTAAGAAGAAGTAAAAGAATCCATCACACTTGGTATAACCAAATCTTTTATATACAAACCTGCTTTGGATCATCAATCAATCATCATAGCTCCCTCAGGACTTTAACAGTTGGTGGACAATCTGTTCTCTGACCAGCCAGTGAGTAATACGCCAGTATATGAGCCGGATGCTCTATCTCACTTACATCTCCCATCTCATTCACTTCCGGTACTTTTCTAGCCGTAATCAGCTCAATGTTCCAGTACGGTCGAGACATTACCCTTAGATCTTGTCCCGTCATCGATGGTCTGTAACCTTGTACCCACAAGTATCTCAGCGAAGGCAACTTCATCACCGCTTCAGCGATTGCTCTCTCGCTAAAGTAACAACCTCTCATCTCTAGCTTCTGTAGCTTCGGACAGCCTTTTGAGAATTCCATTAGTCCTTTGTCTGTTTCACCTACGTAACCAAGAAGCATCCATCTCACGTTTGGACTGTACTCTCCTATATACCTTAATCCCACGTCTGTTAAGCCACCTGGCCTGAGATAGAACGCAAACCGTCTGAGTTTCTTGCATCCGATCAAGAGGGATCGCACTCCGTTGTCTAGTGGCAAATCAGTTATTCTCAATTCCTGGTCGAGCAAGACAAGGCGGAAGTCACTGAGGTTCTTCAGATATGTGCCTATGGTTACGAGAGACTCGTTAGTTATGTCTGTGACGTACACAGCCAAGTATTTTAGCTCCTGGCAGCCCTGAGCCAAAGCCATTAATCCTCTTTGTGTGACTAAACCTCCTTCGTCCTCCATCCCTTGTTCATCTGCACCCTGTTCAATCCTCAGCCGTTTCAACTGCTTACAGTACTGTGCAAGAGCCTCTAGACCCCTGTCTCCTATTACATTCCTCGTCTGAGATACACCAAGCATTGTCAGCCTTACATACATAATAGTTCATAAGAAGAAAAAGTGAATTAATTTACCTCAAGAACTTCCAAATTAGGACACTTTTGGATCAGTTTACAGTGATCGTCAGTTCTGAGAAATGCATAAAGCAGATCCAGCTTCCGGATTTGGGCCGCAAATGGAAACACTATTGGCATTTCGTTTGTTCCCAAGTAAGAGAGGCCCAGACGGCATAGCTTTGGGGGGAAAGTCAGATTCTTGTACTTCTCAGGCACTCCAACATCCTCATTCAAGGAGCCACCACAAAACTCTTCAAGGTTAACTGCAGCTTTAAAGAAGCCGACTAGTTCCAACAACTCAAAGTCACCGACCTTGACAGAAACCAGAGAGCGGTGGCAGTTCCTAGCTATCATTTCCAAGTCTTGGGGGCTGAGTTTGGTAAACTCAGTCATGTAGAAGTTTAAAACCTCGAGAGATGTGTTGTGCAGAGCAAGCTCGTGTAGCCATTCACCATCTTTCTCAAGAAAAGAACTCTCTTCCATCAACAACGTTTTGATTTTCCTGTCAAAGACAACAGACAGAACCATGAACGAAAGTGAGAAAACAACTCAGGATAAAATTGGATTTTCAACTTAAACTGCATGTACACAAGTCAATACTATTTTGTAAGCGACTTGATTATAAATATGAACTCACATTGATTCCTTACTACACTCTACAATCAAGTCTTTTAAAACACTGCACCTAATGCAAGAGCGACACTAAAAAACCTAAACTCCTAGAGACAACCTTTCTGCAGATGACAGATGTAATCAAACATTCTTTTTTTGCTAATCATACATAAACAAAAGTGCAAAGTAGTAAGGTTCACCAAAGAAGTAAAAGGCGGTTGTAAATTGTAGTAAGAAACCAAATAAAGTAAGGTCCTTTACACAAGTAGGCACCAAAGTTTCCACTTACCCAATTGAGCTAAAGAAACAATCTTTAAGATACGATTCCATGTACAAGCAAAGACTCAAAATGCAGATAGTAGGAATCAAAGTTTCTACTTACCAAATTGAGCTAAAGAAACAGTCTTTAAGATACGATTCCATGTACAAGTAAAGACTCAAAATTCAGCAAGTAGGCATCAAAGTTTCTACTTACCAAATTGAGCTAAAGAAACACTCTTTAAGATACGACCCTTTGTACAAGTAAATACCCAAAACGCAACAATCATGTATTAAGCTACAAAGAATCAATCTTGCCGTACCTGCAGTGTTTAACGATACTCAAGAGCCCATCAGTAGAGAACCCAGAGCACTTATCAAGCTTCAAAACGTCAAGCTCATCCAACCTCGCTCTAGCCAAGACATCAAGATCCAAATCACTCACAATCATCCTCCTAAAATGCACAGACCTGATCCTCCGCAGCGACAAAGCAATCTCGTTCACCCAAGGAGTCACAAACCCTCCCCAATTCTCAGGGATGAGGTTGAACATAGCAGCTCTCGGCTTCCCTTTGAGCTTGAGCGACGTCAGATTCGGAAACCTGCGGCTGAGACGTTCGGGGGAAGAGGTGTAGCAAAGGGCAATGGTCACGTGCTCTCTCGTCTCGGAGTCTGCTTTGAGCCATATCCGGTTGACGAGGGACGCGGATTCGCGGTCTTTGGCGTCGGTTACGTAAGGCATGGCTATGGAGATGAAGTCATCTACCGTCCGGGGGGTGAATCTGCACTTCTTGTGATCGTGATGATCCTCCATCGTCGTCGTCAGAGAGAGAGGGAGAGGAGGGACACGCGTAGGAAGAAGAAAGTGGGAGAGGAATCTAAAATAGAGAATTTCGTCTCTTATTAGTTGTTGTTGATAATATTTTTATTTTTGGAATCAAGTGGGGGCACAGAATAATATTTCATTTTTGATCATATTATATACAAGTGTGTGTTTTAAGTCTATCTTATCACAAATACAGAGATAAATTAGACTTAGCGCTTAGCAAAAAAATTAAAAATAAATCAAAAAATATATAATTTAAAATTTATGTTGTTTAATGTATTATAAAATATATTAATTTTTATTTTTATAAAATTAATATATTTTTATGTTTGAAATTGTATAAAACGCACAAATATAAAAATATAAATTTAATATGCTAATAAATTATATTTATAATATTTTAAATCAAATAAATAAATAAAATAATTATTTTTAAAAAAAATTAAATATGGTAAGTTAAGCAATTCATCGGTCATTTAGATGGTTAGATAATTATTTAGACGGTTTAGAATGATTAAAATTGAATATTTATTTTTTAAATCGATTTAGCATAAATCGAAGCGAATGAGTGATGCATAGCATTAAATCGACCGTTTAGAACAAGGATTTTAAGTTAAGACGACAATATTATAGTATTAATTTATGTTAGTAAAGCCAGATCTCTTTACTAAACGACAATATAAACAGAATATTAACCAGATGTGTTTGATTATCCAATGGCAGCGCGTGATCATTATTAATTAGCTTAACTAAAGCTTCTTTGGGTTAAGGATAACATTTTCTATTGTTAATAGAATAATGTGGTTTCCTGCACATAATAATGATATCACAATCATATGTTTTTGTAGTTAAGCTATATGGATTATTGAACGACATCTCAGATTAATTCAAAAATTTGGTTATAGCAGAAAAGTTTATGGCGTCTGTAAACAAAAGTCGTTTAATTATCTAAAACGAAATATTTGGGAGTTTTAAGAACATACTTTCTTCAATGTATCATTAATCATCATTTCTTCTTCTTTGGTTCTTCTTCTTTTGCATAGTCCTTGATTAATGCTTCCACGTCTTTCCAGAACAAACCCTCAACAAGAACTCCCTCTTTCGTGAACCTGAAATACACAAAAAAACATACAGTATAAGCTAAGCTCGAGCTTATGATGAACAGATGGTAATGCAGAGAGAGAGAGAGAGAGAGAGAGAGAGAGAGACCATTGGGTGACACTTTTGGTAAATTGGACTGACTTCCCAGCCGAGATTGATTTTGGATCAGCACTGTCTATGGTGAGAGTGTACTCATCAGAGAACCTCGGCAGCTTTGAAGATACCACCAAACCAGTGCTTGTGAATGATCCCTGCGTATTCAACCAACCCATTTTTATAAGATTATTGAATATAGTAGCAAATGATGACATGAGCTAACCAAAAAAAAAAAACAAAATTGGAACCGTAACAAAACAAATGAATGTGTGCATGCAGGTCTATCAACCAGAGAAGAGGGAACATTAGAACCATTATGTGTTTTGACAGTATCGGAATGAAATGAACCCACTAACAAAATAACTGCATCAAACTTAAATGGTTTCAGAAAAAAACAAAATGGGAGAAGCTCTTTCGAAAACTCTTATCCTTTCTAATACAAACTATATGAGAGGAGAGCAGTCTTCTTCAAGCTGGTGAAAATGAGATGGAAAGAACACACATTACACTCTGAAAACCATCCACTTAGTTAAACAACTATGTTTCGAAAAACAAGACAGCACCAATCGCAAACACTCAAAGAAACGAGAAGTGCTATTGCCAAGACTTTATCTAATCAAAACAAAACTTGGAAATGCAGCTATCCCTAAAGCTAAAATACCCAAAAAATGGTGCCCTAAGCTACGCATATACACTACTTAGAATGCTAGACACACAATTACAATTCCTTAATAAAACAAAATGCAAGTTCACACCGGAAACCAAAATGAAGTATATGAGGGAACCTAAATCACATAGCTACAATAGCTGTAGCAAAGACCAAAGCAGACACAAACAATCCAAGATTGCTTCTTAACGAAAAAAAAAATCTATAGAAGCAAACCTCAAGAGGATAGGTGAACAATATCGCATTCTTCTCTTTGGTGAACAGAATCAGCTGCATCACTCCATTCAGCACTACATATGTACCATAGTCAAAGAACCACAACTCTTATTCATCACACTCTACTAGAAAATGGCTTTTCTTCAAATCCAAGGCTAAAGCACAAAGAAGTCAAGCCACATTACAATTATCTAATCAATAAGAGTCCTAAAACATGAGACTGACCATCCTCATAATCATTGTACCTTAACTGCTAAATCCGGAGAGCAAAATGGTAATCAATCAGAAGGCGTAAGCGAATTCAAAGCAATGATTTGATATTCAAAAAGGATATAATGCGATGCATCCGATCAAAAAGTCTCTGTTCTCCGGGAACTTCTTGTTGTAGAACTGTGCAACAAGAGCAACGACGATGATAACCGTCCCTAAGATCAGCTTCATGTTGCTCAGCCTCACGTCCTCCTTGTATCCACGGCTCGTAACGATCTACACAAAGGACAAAAGGAAGGTTTATGATTCACAGATCGGAGAATATGGAGAACGCGTAAGGTGAATATTGGCTCACATCGGAGACGGACTCGTCGAGCATGTGCTTGATGGAGTTGTGGTCCAATAGATTGACCTTCTTAACACTCTTGTTCGTCGATTCTGCCTTCTTCTCTTCCATGGTGGATAAGATCAGATCTCTAGGTCTCTTTGAAAATTCAAGTGCTCTCGAGAACGCAGAGTGTAGTGATTTCTCGAGCGTATAGGAGGAAGACGATGTATTGATAACGGAAGCTCGGAGACGTTTCAGTCAACATTGATAACGATGTCGTTTCATTGATACATAAACTGGGCCGTAATGGGCTTTTAAAGGATCGCATTCTATTTTGCATAGTTAGAGAGTTATTTACTTCTATTTATTTCCAACTCTGCATAGTTAATTACTTGATTTTGTTAATTTGGATAGTCAATTAAAAATTTTAAACCATTTATATCAATTAATTTGTCTAAATAATCTTTTCATCATGTATATTTGACTAATTCTAAATCTTTAAACTTAAATGCTGAGATTTGTTTCTGTATACAAATAGATTGGATCCCAAATATATTGAGGATTAACTTTCAATTTAGAAAAGAAAAAAATGGTATGAAAACACAATCAATGTGACAAACTTTAAGATATTAGAATAATACAAACCAATAGTCTTGCAGGAAATACAATTAATCAGTTTTGCAATCATCAAGACATTACACAACATTCATGATTGTGTGATAACTAATAAAGAAATTATTGGAATTTTGATACTAATCTATTAATTTATTTCAATCTTATTTCTAAAATCCTAGCTTGATTGAGGCTCAAGAAGGCTTGGACTTCACTTTGCTAGAAGTCGCGTTTGAGAGCAACAACTTAGCTCCCTTCACAAGCTCTTCCTTGATCATGAACAGAACCGCAGCAGATAAAACGCTCTGAACAATCTTTGTGCTCATCCCTTTGTAGAACCCGTAAAGCCCTTCGTATCTAATCATCTTCAGAATCGCATCCAGCGTTCCTGTAAGTACACCATCGATGGATTAGGAAATGACTTTTGTGGCCTTTACTAATGATCTTATAACAACAACAAGAAACATAAACCTTTGTACTGATGTCTTTTGTCCCCTGTTGTGACCTGTTTAGCTTGAAGTCTTGACTTTACAACAAGGAGAGGATAAGTTGTGACTGTAGCTCCGAGTTTAGCCACAGCTCCAAGAAGAAATATCTATGGGGAACAAGAAAGTATAAACAAGGAGCAAGAAACATCTTATCAAAATAATTGAACGCAAAATGGTTGAGTCCGAACCTCCCAAGCGGTCACGTTGTTGCTACCGTTCAACGCACGTTTCTTCTTCAGCTTTGCTAACATTGTCTCGTACAACATGAATTGCATTGATGGATTACTTACCTGCAAGTTTTTCAAAAACAGTCAGAAATGCACCTACACAAACAAATAAAAGAGAACCTTCAAAGCATACATAAGTTCACATTACCATGATTAATGTCGGAATTACACCTTTCCAGAAGCCAGTCACTCCAGATTCATCGTAAACATCTCGAATCTGAAACATTGTTCAATATGTAGAGTTTGAAATTATTGCAATCAGGTCAAGCCAACTCCTTCTGGTTTGTAAAAACGTGAAGCTGCCTCATACCGTATTAACGGTTCCATACGGACGTGGCTCAACTGGAACCAGGGCTTCTATGTCAGAAGGAGGTGACTCGGAGACTGTCTTTTGATCTTTAGGCATTTTTCTGTGGGTCTGCATTATATACAAGTGTTCAAGAAGAATCAAGGGGGATGGGAAAGTGGACAAGAAAACTCATAGATTCATGATTAAATGCAAATATAAACATGTGTATGAAAATACCTAGAAATTGATTAAACAACATAAGAAGAAATTTATGGTGGTGTATATGAAGCCACTTATACCTGCATGCGTGTAACGATCACCCAAATTGGATTCGTCATCAGAACATTAACTGCGCTGCATAGAGAAATAGCTATCGTACTTCAAATGAGACAGTAGAGTCAATATAAGGACAAAAGATATATAACATTATTGAGGTATGGATGCTTAATTATCTTTGGTAGTCAAAGTTTAAAATCAAACAACAGAACAGCTATGACTATAGGACCTGCCAGTAAAAGTTATACCATCCACCTAGTATCTCCAATACACTATATAAGAGCATGAGATGATAGCATCAGCAATGTGACAATGGCGAGCCTATACTAGAGAGTCACTCATAGCCATAGCTCACAGCAATGTGACAATGTGACAATAGCATCACTCATAGCCTATACTAGAGAGTCAATGTGAAAACTTTGAGAAAGAACTGAATAACCTAAGTGCTACTATACATCGATATCAACCATTCAAAAAGCTTATGTATTGCATTTCTAACTAGTGACAATCCGTTCACACTGTAACAGAACAAAACCTAATCGTATATGACGAAAATGACATAAAGGATTCGAGTTTTACCCGGCTAAAGCAGCCACAAGAAGTGAAGAGAACATCCCAACGGATCCGTCACCCAACCCTTGCTTACTTTGTTGAAGAGCTGCAGCTTCAGCTTGGTTCCGCAACACTTGATAGAAGTAATAGTACACACCCTGCCTCATCCAACAAAAAGAGTGTAAACAAGTAACTTAAAGTAGTACACACTTTCTTTCCTCTATTCTAAAACTTTCAAACCACAAAATGGCTAACAAAATACAGATTCTGCAGAGATATGTATACATAAAGTGAGGGAGAGAATGTAACCTGTGACGCCGCGGTTCCAGCGAGAGAGGGAGCCAATCCACCATATAATCGCTCCCATCCCTCTTGTTTCACAACCTTCAATACAAATCAGATCAATTCAAGAACTTCCTCACTAAACTAGACAACATCAGCTAAACAATCTCTAAGGGAAGACTATTAAATCGCAAAACTAACTAGGGAATTTTGCTTTGATCATGAGATTAACCTGGCACATGTGTTCAATAGTTCCAAGCTTCCTCTTCTCCCTCTTGATATCACGCTCCGTCTGTTGCCGCGTATTTACCTAATCTCAACAACAAACACCATCGAAGATTATCCACAAGACGAAGATCATCCACAAGACGAAACAAAAAAATTGGGAGAGAATCATTACAGTTTGGAGAGGGTAAGTGAGTAGCTGAGCAATGATCCCACCACCAGCTCCAGCCAATCCATTTATCAATGCGTCCGACATGATCCCTATCTCTCGGAATCGCTAACGAGATCCAGATCACCTCCGATTCAAAAATTGAAATCGCCACCGAAACAAAACTTCCGACGAAGAAGACGGAGGAGTCAAAAGGATCGTTGATGGCGTCCGCCTGTAGGTTGAAGAAAGTTCCGACGACGGGAGAATCAAAACTTCACACGCGATCGAGTTGACGTTTGAAGAAGAAGAAGAGTGTAACTATGTATGTGTTTATGAATTGACTGATATACCCTTATTGTTTGAGTGATATTACGGAGTTGGACCTTATGGTTAGTTGGATAACCCCATCTTTCTTGAATTGCGTGTTGGGTTCCATATGATGTGTGTAGAGCCGTGGAGGAGAGAGAGAGGAAACTCTTCTTCTGCAATTTTTTGGTGTGATATCATTGTGTAACAACAATCTTATCTACATTTCAATAAAATATTTGATACTTACCCCTTTTATATGAAGTTGCAAATAATAGTTTCTTCAAAAAACTTACATATTGTAAATAGAACTACTATGAAGTAGATTTTTATAAGATTGCTCAATGTGGTGAAAATATAATTTAGTATGATGCCAATAGAATTATTAGACGTAAATATCATATAATGTAAAATTTTCGATTGTAAAAGTCATTTGTAATATTTCTCATAATATATAATTTAGTGTTAAATTTTTTTTTTTAATGAATCAATGGTGATTTCTTGGATCATGTTTTCGTTATCTCTGTTTACAGAATTTTGATATTCAATATGGTTTTTCTATTATGAACTAGAGATTGGTAAAATTAAGCGTTTTTGAACATGGAGATGATTGTGTGGAGTGAGGTTTTCATGTTCGCTTTTTACACCATATTCTGCAGCAAAATCCTTGATGAACAATACTCCAAAATTGATTCCCATGATTATATGTTTACACATCTCCTCTTTGAGGTTTGCATAGGTGAGGAAGCATAAGGATTTAAGGACGGTGGTGAGAACAAATACAATTATTTGGTGGACAAACAAAATGATCCACATATGAAAAATGGTTGTGACAACTGAGGAAGATCCTGAGTTCCTTGAGGTTTTGTGCATTGCCTCATGATAAGCCTGCATCATTCTTGAATATGAACTAGTACAGTGTGAATTCAACTGACGATTTTTTTTATTGGGAGATCTTTCTAACGCACATTCATACAAGCATAGCTTCACTGATCATTTTTTGAACGGATCATCAAGCAGCGTAACCTGGTTCTACTTGACTAAACCTCGTGCTCGTCGAGAGAGGGAATTTGCGAACCTTCTGATTTGATTCGTGCTCAATAGTTATGAATCATTTTAGGATGATTATTTATCTCTATTTTGAATTGTGTTCACTTTGCCATTTTCAAATAGTTTATCAAGAACTTGTCTTTTAATCAGATAAAAACCTTTTAAAGTGTAATGTAACATATGTATAACATTTTTTATTCAGTCAAATTACAGTTACGTTACAATACTACATCATTTAAGTTGTTGAGAATGAAAAAGAAAAGAGAGGGAAAACAAACCGTTACGTTATTTTTCATCAACGCCATCAAACTTTTGACACATACCGCATAAACTCGCCGTCACATTCTATCCCAGCCATCGTCTCCGGCGCTAAGATCACCTCCAAATCAACGCTCCCATTTCCATCTCTCCCCGGAAACGCCGAGATCTTCCCGTCGAACTTATTCGCCCGTCCGCTTCTAACCGCCACCGGCTTCCCCCACCCGAAATCGTTCTCGTACATTGGAAACCTCGGCGAACTCCCCATCGTGACCGAAGCTCCGTCGGGGTTTCCGAGAGGAAAGCACCTCGGATTCGCCTCCCAATCCGCTACGACGTCTCGAATTTTCTTATCTTGGTGGGCCGCCACGCTCTGGTTGAGCTGATCGGCGGCCCACCGGATATCCCGAGTCAAAACTTCTCCCGCAGTCGCAAACGTGGGAACGCTTTGGATCGCGTTCCCGAAGTATTCCGGATTCAGTTTCGGATTCAGACGGTGGCGGACGTTGACAGCCATACGAAACGTCGTCGTTTTAGTGCTCGGGAGGTCCCTAGCTCGAGTGACCGCACGCCAGAGCAAAGCGCATAGAGACTGAAACGACGAGATCTCTGTTTTCGCAACGGCGTCGTTTCTCCCTAACAAACTCTCCATCATTTCCGTTAGTTTACCGTTAAGTTTATCGTTGCTTTGCTTTCCCATCACCTCAACGCCGTTTCTCTTCTTGTTCACCATTGCTTTCAGCTCAAGAATCTGTTCCCTACTGAAACTGAATATCCGTTCACGTAACGGCGCGTTCTCGTCGAACGTCACCTTGGGCCCACCTTTAGGCACTTTCAGCACAGCCGGTGAGATTAGCACATTCTCCCGCGTAAAATCAGGATGACGTGTCACATTCCCAACTCCTCTAGACACCTCAGCGAACGTATTAACGAAATTCCATAACGACGTTCCGTCAACTACGGCATGGTTAACGGAGCATCCGATAAAAACACCGTCGTTTAGCTCCGTCACTTGAACGGCGAGGATTGGCCTGTTATGTCCCTCGTAGCTCACCGCCCTGTCGTACGTGAAAAACTCCTTCACGACGTCTGGAACATCAGTTCCGGACATAACGTCGCTGACGCGGACAGTCTTCGCCTCGGCGAAAACTATGTCCGCGCCGGCGTCATTGGAGGAGAGTAAGACGTGGCCGTCTTCGGAGGTGGAGAGACGGCCAGCGAGAGGAGGGAAGTGAGAGAGGGTTAGAGAGAGAGAGTGTTCGAGGTGAGAGAGAAGCTCGTGTAGAGGAACGTGGGGACGAGTAAAGAGACAGCCTTTCTGGATGTAGTGGCAAGAGAGCATGGGGAGATCGGAGACTGAGAGTTTGAGGTCAACGAGGGTTGACTTTTGGTGAGGGAAGACTCTGCTTGTTGAGGTTACAGTTACAGAGTTCTCGAGACAAGGCATCTTTCAGGTTCTGTCTTTAAGCTCTCACTGCTTGAATGCTGTGTGATGGATATGAGAGTGGTGACACAAGAGGATGGGTGAGAAGAGGTATATATAGTTGGAGGAAGGAGAAGAGGTTCATGAATCGTATATGATGATGTGGATGATTATTAAAATAGAGCCTGTCTTCAACTTGTGTTGTCTTTCTGTACTTTGGAAAAGTGTTTCCTTATTAACTTAATATGTCTGAAAATTTTGATGTTATTTTATTGTTTTGTTTGTGTAAAAAGGGGTGTGGAACACATGTAACAAATGAGAGTGTGAATGGTAAATAAATATACAGTGAGTATACATCCCCTTCTTTTTGGCTATAATAGTGTAAAATGTTTAAGAATTCAAAACAAAATTTATGGTTAAGATAAGATGATAGACATCATGCAATATTCTTCACTTTGTAATGATCACCACTGGTTTCAACCAATGAGTTTAAACCACATTTAAATGAAAACACAATGAGATCAGATTCATTGATATTTTCTTCACTAAATATATATTTTATACTTTTAAATATAGCAATAAATGATTTCAATATATCATTCCTTTCTTGTCAATTTGAATATAAAAGGTTAACTAAGTTATCTTAGCTTAGTGGTAAATGGATTCTAGCGGGAGCTATTACCATGGATTTGATTTCATTTGGCCATCTAGTCGTGCCATATTGATGGATTAGTTGTGTATCCGGATGCAAGATCTCGTAAAATTAGTTTTTACACCTAGAAAATTTTTGGGATCTCAAGAGTTATAAAAAAAAAAAATCTAAATAAGCAGTGTATTAGTGTATAGACTATAGCCAATTTGCTCAGCGAGTTGATATTTTTATTTAGGCTAATGTATTGCTTCGTATGGAAGAGAATATCTGAAGAAAGAAGTTAGAGCAGGAACAACCCTGTCCCTTAACGTAGTCCTTAATGCTAATTTAATTAAAAATAAATGAAAAACACCAAATTAATTAAGGGGCGTGCCTTCATTAAGGGAAGGAAGGGGCGTATCTTAGTGGACACGTGTAGGGACAGGAGAGACGAAAGGAGAGATGGCGTGTCTTTGTCTTTTGATTTCGTCTCTCTCTTCTCGAGAGTTCTCTCTCTCCTCTCTCCTCTCTCCTCTCTTAACTTACATTTATTATAAAAAATTAGTTAAGAGACATTTAATGGGGTTCATGGTTGTTCATGCTCTTATAGGTTTGCATTGGTGTTCACAAAATATCGTCGAATGCAGATTCCCGACTCTCGAGACGCGTGAATCAACCTGGAGCGCAGTCATGCAATTTCATTTTTTTTTTGCATGGCAAACATGCATAGTTCAGTGTGTGAGACTAATAGCAAACCAAATGTATGGTCGGATCAGTATGTTATGGACGAGTCACTGACGACTGTTTTGTGTATTCATTGTAAAAGACAAGCGAAGTTCTGAAACGCTCGTGGTCGTGGTTACAGAAAACGGCATATACGTGGTGGAAAATAAAACTTTTCTACGAAAGAAAAGATAGAAGCAGCCATTTTACATAAGTTTTGTCATATGCGATTCTGAAAATCCAATAAAATAACTATTTGTGCTGCTTATTATGCTATGTTGTGTGTACTTAGATGAACTATACATAATATTTTATAGAGAAATACCCTAATATATACCTAAAAAAGTTTTTGTCACAAAAATAAACTTGGAAAAAATGACAAAAATAACATTTCTGGGGTAGGATTTTGGGGGTAAATATATGTTTATATTCCTTGGGTTAACTAATCTAGACTTAGGGTTTAGAGTTATGAGGTGGAGTTTTGGGGGCGAGATTTAAAATTGAAAAATTAAATAAAAAAATATTAATTTTTAAAAAATAAAAAGGTCTAGTTTGATTATTTTTGTTTTTGAAATTTATTTTTGTGACAAAAACTTCAAAATGTGTTATTTGAGAAATTTGCCCTATTTTATAATATGAAACATTAAATTATTTACCGGTGTAGTGAAAAATAATGATGAAATAACCGGTGCTTGTGATCTAGTGGTGATTAACTTGAAAGCAAAGTCCAATACAGTAAATTTATTTGGATTTGAATCCCGGGCATTGGAAAATTGAAATTTTGGTATTGCCAAATACATGGGATCGACACATGAACTGAAAATGTAAGTTGCTAAGAGCATCATTATCGGTTGGGAATTCTTAAAATCTTTTTTTTTCTGATTTAAAAAAAAATAAAAGTGAACCAATCACGGGCCGCCATGTGTCGTGGAGCCCGCAAATAGTGCGCAAATCGCGGTAAGGACGTTCCTTATTTAACGACTTCCCTCCCTTGATTTTGATAAAAAGTGGTCCTCTCACCCTTAAGGATGGGCCAAGGACGTCCGATGTTGATGGTCTAACACTAGCTACTCTGAATCTACTTCGGTGGAGATAGGATTCCTATATAATTCAAAATAATAATAATAATAATGATGAATTCTATAAACTTGAACATTGATATGGCTTATGACTTATGAGAAATAAGTAATGGATTCATCAATATTTTTAAAAATTGCCGTGAAAATAAGGATGCTTATCAGATCAACTATATTAACGTATCTTTTATCATAATAACAAAGATATCATATAGCGACATATGATATTCATATCACTACGTAGCCAAATCTGGTTTTCTGTATTTGAGGTAAGAATAAGACAACTCGACGATGGAAACTGAATAAATCTTTGACCATACGAGAGGTAAGATCCTCAAATCCAAAAGATTTTATATGTATCAAGATGAAAACTTCTAGACCCATGTCTTCAGATTCCGAGAGATATGCTTGGGGTATGAGAACTAAGAAGAAGACTTGTAATGCACCTCATGTACCGCTTGTCTTATATGAAGCTATTAAAAGATGTCAAACTTTAATAAGTGGAAACTTTTAGGAAAAAAATTCAAAACTAAATCCATGCTTACTTGTTTTTAAACCCAAAATGAACAATATTGTATAATAAATAGTCGAACATGAACTTTAATAATTTCAATAACTATACAAACAATTAAAAAGATCAATCATCTCACAAATACTAATAAACTATTATCGATTAGAGAAAACTGAGATAATTAGCAAGTGTGCTTAATTAAAACACTATAAATCACTCTGTTAATGGGTTGTCATTCCTAAAATCCCGATAAACGTCGGCGTTGCAAATCTCATATTAAACTGATACAGTCTAGTTCCAACTGCTTTGGCTACTGTCACAACACTTCATATATTGATTAAACTATTATAACGAATTAAAATACTGATTGTAGCTTATGTTTGAACTAACTTTGGTATAAAGTGTCGGTTTCTACAATTATTATACGAAGAATCTCGTTAACCGTCATTTTCAGTTTGTGTCGGCGTCCTGAGATTTTATTATTACAAACTACCACTTGAATCACTATCTCGTGTGATGCAGGGAAGGTAACCTTGAAGCACTACGCTTCTACTGACCGTCGGATTTGGATTCCATCAGACAGATAGTGTCTCTTCTATTACGTGAGTTTGGTTGTGTAGTGAACTTGTGATTAATTATCACAATGCATAAACACACAAGTGTTTCACTCGGAACGTTCTTGACGCCCCCACAGCTAATTTGACGTATCCTCCTCGATATTATTTTGGAGCAGTACCTCAACTTCTTTTCTCTCTCCTGATAAATATCGTCTCACTTTAAATAGATTATTTTGTTATATATCTTTATTTTTGAAACTTAATATTTGTTGTATATTTTTTTTTTAATAACCCAAGAGTATTTGGCGGCCGAGACCAATCGACTAGATTCCTGAGAACATAACTACTGACGCTAGTCAGACCCGATTGTTCATAAGAGGAATTACAGACCCATGATGCCTAGTCATATGAGAAAATAGTAATTTCGAACTGTAAGAAAAAAGTCAATTTCTGACCTGGATCAATATTGCAACCCTTCATCAAATGAAAATCACCAAACTTCGACGATGTGGTTTTATATAATGTGTGTGGTGGTAAACTCATTTTATGTGTAACCCATATTTGTTTGTAATATCATAATGTTTTCAGCAAAAAAAAAACTTAAATTTCTGGTTGTGATCGCAAAGAATGAGAACATCATCAAGATCAACATCATAAGCGTTGTAATACTATTATCGACCTAGACAATGAATAAATATAGTTATGCAAATTGAACGAAGAAAGTGATAGTAAACAAATATAGCAACCAATTATTCATGACAATAAGAATTTAAGTACTATATGAATTTAATAATTATCAAATTTTAACTATTTCCTTTACATTTCGAATGATTTAGAAATATACAGTATGCTTCAAGAAATTGAACTACTCGATAAAGTTGGCCTGGATATTCATAATCAATTGGGAATATTAAATAACCATAATCAATCAGGATTATTCTAATCATTGGAGCTTCATATATTAGTTTTTTTTTTGAAACACTGCTTCATATACTAGTATATATGTACGCCTACCTTTACTAAGTTTTGTTTTCTCCTTCGTCCATCGGAAACACTAAGAATTTTTAGAATTATATATGAAATTATAGATAATTTCGTTGCTGATAAAATGAAGTGTTAGTTAGTTGTACGATGATAGAAAATGGTGTATGAAATTATTTTCTTTATCTCTAGATTAAGGAGAACCTCTGAGATCTACCATGTGAATGACAGGTCGACTCGACAGTTCGATTTTAGCTTTTATTTTTTATACGTGAACTGTATTTTAGTATTGGATCGAGTCCAATAATTAAATCAAGATGTGCTATTACGAACATATGTGAATTCAAGATAAATAATTTATAGATAATAAGAGGATACATGCAAACCATTTTGACAGCGCAAGGGGAGTCCCTGAGATGTTGAAGGCCATAAATAATTTATAAAAAATTATAAAAAAACTTTTTTTTATAAATTTTAGAGCTTTTCTATACGTTAAATTTAAAAAAAAAAGGAATTAGAGAATCCTAGTCCAATGTTTTATTTAGCTGTGCTCCGGATCAGCCGTGGCACCCATAACTCTCTGACGGTTTAGTCCTCCTATATACGAATGTTCGTATTTTTTTTAGTTTAATGACCATTGACCAAAATCTTGCAAGATAAATTGTTTTGGATTGCTATCCAAAAATATTGTGGTTCAAAAGTCCAAAGTCGAATTAATAATAACAACAAAAAATCTTATAGTTTAATACATATTATATGTATAACATCAAATAATATAAATCCATGCAAATCATGACTCATAACCCTTTTACAACTAGCTAACTTTAGAGCAAATTTTTCAAATAATAATTTTAAAGTATTTGTAATAAAATAGTACTAAAAATGATCAAAATATATTTTTTTTAATTTTGAAAATGACTCAATAATCTTGTAAGATATGGCTGTGGGCATGTGGTATGAGAGGGTACATATAAGCAAATGAAAAAAAACTAAAAGGAAAATGTACTACAGAATTAGTAAATTACACACTCATGGAATTTGAAGATGGTTTTGAAAATAATCGATAGGGATTGAAATAAAGCTAATAAAGAATAATAAAACAGAAAAGTACACTTGGCTTGGACATCCACCCATTTTGAAGGGTGCCGCTTTCTAACTACAATTTTAATTTATTTGTATCTCTTAACGTCAATTTTTTTTTTTTAAAAGCTTATTGATTGTATATACTTTTTCTTTCTTTTTTATGAGATAAATTCCCTTTTTATTTATTTAAAAGTTTCCCAACTGTGGGTGCAAAAGTTATTGTTCTTTCCAATTAGAGAACTTCTTCTTCCTTTCATCACATCAAACCCCATTATTTGATTGTGATTCTTTTCTCTTGTTGGGATTTTCTTGCATTTTTATTAGTAATAGCCACATCAGTCTCGTTACCAAATTTATAATAAATATTCTAAGAAATAATGCATATGAAACGAATCTAACCATGCAAAATAAATTTAATAAAATTAAGCTATAACAATCAAAACCACATTACATATCAACCCAAAACAGATGATTGATCACTCAACAGAAATAAAGAAAGAATATTTTCATTTAGCGTGTATGTGTTTGCAAATATGTTTTACATAACGATGTTGTTATATTTTAATTTGTTTGAAAGTATTTCATATAAACACATGAAGTCTAGTGGTACCTGCTCCGAGCTGGGGGCTCAAACTGGAAGGTCAGCTGTTCGACTCGCGGGGAGAGAGAGGTGTATCCAAGGCCCTAAACGGTACAGACAAAGGCTGGCGTCGGGCCTAGGTGGTGGGGCGTAAGCTTAACACCTGGTTAATAAAAAAAACACATGAACAATAATTTATGTTTTGTTCTGATGCTTTAAAAAATACTGTCGTCCAACAAAAAAGATATTTTTTTGGTCAAATAAAGATATCTAAAATGAAAAGAATGGAAGAAAAAGAGACTTTCTCGATATGTCTCGTCGTCCACTACTGTCCGGTGCTGTACTGGTGTACTCTTTTAATGGACCAGATTGGGTTCATTTCATGCAGAAAGCCAGTGCATCTTCTTTTCTGTTTATTTTGTAATTTCCTTATAATAATAATAGTTTAAAATTCTTGATATGGACGAAAAAAAATCCAAATAGAAGACATGAAAAACATATACAATTAGCGCAAAAGGAAATGAACAAAAGAATGAATGATTAAAAAATATATTGTGAATGAACTGAAAAGAAAAATCATATTTCTTTGAATTCAGCATCATATATTATTTTTTGTAGATAAGTTTCATTCTTTTGTACTTGGGAATTCGAATCCGAAAATTAAAAGCTGTGATTAAACCTTTCCACAACTAGTTTCGTCCACCATTAATCAACAACATCTATATATTCGAATTTGATATCCCTAATAAATTAGATTAGACAACCATGATGCTTTTCTGTCTACAGAAATCGCATATATATGTCAAAATATTATAGTCATATACGTCTAAATTTGAGTTTAAGAATCGCATTTTAGGCATAAAGGGGCACCCACGCACCATTGTATGTGGGGGATGACCTCTATGAATGGCACCATTTTGTGCGGCCTTGATCTATCTCACGCTTGAACATAAAAACTAAATATTCCCATATAAAACAAAACCAAAAAAGAAATTTTACATTATCACAACATAAGTCAAACCTTTGACAAGACCCCGTTAGCTAAACATTTAACATACTTTGAACCAAGGCAGTGTTCGTCGTATTCGTTCTTATTCCTGCTTATGCATCAACTATAGAGTATAGTATATAGCTTAGATTTTTGTTTATCTCTTTCTTTTCATTCTTTTTCAAAGTCCATTTTTTGAGCTATGTTCATTCATCAGCATTGTTTAGATAAGAAACCTTATCTCTCCTTAAATCATTTGGAATGGGACATCTGATCCTTGATACATACCCTCCATGCAAAATGATGGAAAAGTTAAAAATCCCAATTTGTATGGATTGATAGTTACACATGATAACTTGTGTCTTGAACCAAAATGTGGAGACGTTTTTTACTTTGTGTTTTCACCATTTCGAAAAACGTTTCTAACAAGAAAACATTTATCTTAGGGTATAACTGATTTTCCCGCTACTACGTGGGAAACATCTCTCATTGACGCTTTAAGTTCATTCGAATACATAACAAACTACAATCATCTTTTTCTTTGAAAGTTGTGCCTTTATAGAGTTTCACTACAAACTATGAAATGTATTACGTGTTATATATATCTACTATTCCCCTTGCATCTTTTTGGTTCATGGATAATCCAAATTAGTAATGTACCGCTGAGAATTAACAGATATATTAACCAAGTGAAGACAATCTAGTGGTCTTGAGGGAGATTTATCCTCAATACGGACCCGAATTCGAATCCTGCTGGTCACTGAGGATAAAATTTAACATCTGGGCGTTCTCCCAGCGTCCGATGATCGAAGTGTAATCCAACCGATAATATAGGTTGTTACAGACACTCGCCGCTAGTCTGGATTCACTTATGTGGGAGCCATGAAACACCGGTTTATTTAAAAAAAAAGAATTAACAGATATATTAACCCATTATCTCATGTAAATTGTAATGCATCGAATCCAAACCCAAGTTGGTGACAAACACAAAGAATCCCAGTCATCTAGTAACTAGCTAGAATATAATTGTTTTCCAAATATGTTAAATATCAAAAGTCTTCATGACAGCTGACATTATATGTAATAGTATATAATTTTTAAGTAATGGTCATATATAGTTAAAATATAAGCATAACTACCACTACTATATTCTTGAATGAAATAATATAAAATAAAACTATGTTTTCCACTATCAAGATTTTGTATTATATTCATAGACAAGTTCCCAATGACTTTTACGTCTATACGTCTATCTATCCATATGCTTGTCGTTTGTTTGTCTTTTGTGCATGCGTGAAACTTATGGGGATATCTCGATCAATAGTCTCGTTTGTAGTATATACTTATCAGCTATTACGAATTAATATACGTATATCTTTACAATAATTTTTCTGGATCGTTAGGTTTAAAACGGGACCATGCAACTAGTAATTTGAATAAAGTTCATGTGATAATATAACACGGGACCATTGACTTCATTTGTCTATACATATATATTTAAAGTAAGTACAATTTAATATTTTTTTTGAGAAAATTACAATTTAAAATTGTTTTGGTAATAATTATGAAACTGATCGTGTTGAAAAATCGAAGCGAGATGGATTGTTTTGGATACTTTTTTCTTCTAGTGTTCGATTTTTCAACACAATCCATCTCGATTGTTTTGGACACTCTAAACATCAAGTCATAAATATATTTGTAGTTAAGTTTTAACCATGACTCTTAAAGGATTTTTAAGGGGTGGGATCCATATTGTTTTAAAAACCCATTACTTCTTTCTTCTTGCGAGAAGCAATTTTTGGAATTTTTAACTGTTAGCAGATTCCACTGATATGTATCAGTCTGCGATTGGTTTATTTTTTTTTTTTTTATAATAAAAAATATTTAAAATTTCTTAAGAACCTTTAAGGTTAATCATTTAGCTCTAAGTATAAAGTCAGGCATGAGTTACCTTATATCGAAAAAGAGTCCCAATGGATAAATGGATAAGACCACAAAATTTATCACAAACTATGGTAAATAATGAAACAAAAAAAATCTAAATATTTTATATGAGAGATCGATGTGACCTACTACTAGAGTAGCTTAGCATGCCACTACTATTATAAAAATAATAATTTGAGTAGTAAATAGATATTGGTTAAAAATTTAATATGGTGCTACCTCTATGTAAAGGTTATAGAGACCAATAGCTAAAGACTGATGGTGGGGGCAAGTCGGAAGTGGAATGATAAGTTAGACTAATGTAAACAATGAATGCAAGTTGCTCACTTACATTACAAGTTCATGCATGCCTTTAATATTGACCCATCTACACACCGGCCTACACTTAGTAAATTTGTAATATACGGCTGTATATACAACATATTTTTCTTGAGTATGTTTAGAGACTACATTGTTTATGTGATATATGACGAATCTAACACGGAGAATTGGAGAAAACAGATGTACACATCCCATAAATATATATAGTTGACGCATATAGAGGTGTGTATTTCTTAATGTCAAAGTCATAAACGTATGTTGTCTAAGTATATAAATGATAAGTGAGGTTACGAGACATGCAAACGAACATGGCCGTGTGATAGTAAACGATGTCTCATGGTAGAAATAAAGACAATTGAGAAGTATCACCCTTGGGATTCACCTTAGAGCAGGTTCATTGAGGGTCTCTTAGCAGAGGTTCTTAACTTTTTTAAAATACGTTTCTTAACTTTTAACTAAGAAAACCTAAGAGACGTCTCTTAAATAAGAGTCTTAAGAGCATCTCCATTGGTTAAGGACCCCTATGGGGTCCTTAACTTTTTTTTTTCTCTTTTTTTTCGATTTAAAAAAAAAAAAAAAAATTAAATCCAACCAATCGTGGGCCGCCACGTGTCAGTGGGGCCCACGAAACAGTGTAAGGATCGGTCCTTAAATAGAGGTTTTTAGGAGTGGTCCTTAACAAAAGTGGTGGGGCCCACCACCATTTTTTGCTAAGGACCCCCCTTAAGTCACTCTAATGGACATGCTCTAAGAGCCGTCTCTTAACAAAAAAAATTAAAAAAAAAAAAAAAAAGAGCCAAATTTAGTTAAGAACCTCATTCTAAGAGACGCTGATAAACATGGTCTTAAGATGCAAGGCTAACATATTTTGGTGGTAATCAATGTCATCCATATGAAACCATAAACCATGACCATTCCCAAACCTAAATCTTCACAACATAGAATGGTCACATTAACATGGCATCGCTAATTTAGTTCCATCTAGTTTTTCTAGAACAGTGGATGAACACATCACATATGAGGAAGCAAGGGAGGACCATGGTCGGTGGCAAAGCCAAATGAAACAGTAGTTTATAGTTCCCAAATTTTTTGAATAAAATTATAAATAAAAGCTATTTACAATTTTTTTTTATAATGAAAATAAGTCCCCTCCCAAATCTCAGGGCCGGTCATGGATTGTGAGGTAATGGTGTATGAATAGTGGATATACTCAATCTTCTAAATACTGTAGTTTGATCATCTGTTTCTTAATCTGCTCTGATGTCATTTGGTTTTGCGAGAGTTGTCTTCCTATTAGAGCTGCATATGGTAACTTTTGACAGAGTTAGTTTAACTATTGCTCACACGTTTGTTTGTGTTTTGAACATTTCAGCTTTATGTGGAGACCCAAGAGTGCTGCTCCAAAGAATGTTCCTGAAACCAAACCCACCGAGACAGTTGCTGCTGCTTAAAATCCCTCTTTTTGTTTTGTTATTTCATTGCTTACATGTATATGATTGGCTCTTTGCATTTCGTATAAACAGTTGAGAGGATGCAAGGGATCATATGTATTAACATAATTGCCTAGTGAGCCCAATGGCGGTCCAAGATATCCAACGCAAGCTCATTAAAAGCCCATGAAGTCTAAATATATTTGGTCTTGAATTGGAAGACCAAAGCTCTTTAGTCTTACTATGGTCTCTTGCATTGCTAATGTACCTGAATGAACAAGATGACCTGCTTGGATGTAACAATAGTAACCTCATCCATTGTTCTTATTTTAATTTGTTTCTCACTGTTTTGCTTTTTTCGTTTCCTTATATTTCTATTCATGAAGATCATTTATCAAAGTTTAGCTTCATGCATCATATTTGTTCCTCCTGAATTAATATGAATGCCACGTAGTGTTAATTTGCTATGCAGAACTGCAAAGAGTTATCTAACATACATGTGGCATGTCAGTGGAAAAAATTGTTTTTGATGATCACTTTACATGTCATACCAAATTGCATCACAAACTTACAAGTTGCAAGAATCTAACAACAAGCTTCATTAATGTCAACAATCATATAAAAGAGGCTCAAAATAGAATAAGTAACAATTAAAAAAAAGATGGATAAATCTAAATATTTAGTATTATTATTAGAGAAATTGCAATAGAGACACATTGGAAAAAGACTCAAAACCATAATTAAAACAACCCAAATGATGGGTTTTCTCCCACGGATTATTCTAAAGACAACCATTGCAATAAAACTAACATAACACATAATAACTTATCATAAGCATTAGATCATAGACTAAACCAGACCGATTCAAAATTTTCAAACCGGCCGGTCTAACTAAGATTAATCAATTTGTTCCGGGATGATTTAATTAGCTCTGGTTCCGGCACTACCACCGTCGTGTCCGTTCTTACTACCGTGAAACGCCGAAGAGAAATTTGTGTTAAGGTCAGAATACATGGAAACAACCTTAGTGATGTTTCCATTGAGTTCTTGGATCAAAGCAACGTTCTTGGACATGTTATCAGCCATTCTCGACTGGTGATTGTCGTTGACCTGTTGGATCAGTGATCTGTTTCTGTCCAAAACCGATTGCACTTGTCTGAAATTCCGATCTAGATTCTCCCACATGGCCGGATCTTCTCCCCGTCCTCCTTGCTCCGCCTCTTCCGCCACGTTCCTCCGCCGCTTCGTCTCGCCGTTTCTCTTCATTTACGTAATCTCGTTCTAACTTAGTTTCTATCGACAGAAGATTTGTTATTTTATATGTTTTGTGTTTACTTATGATTTTTTGTATTTTCGCAACTCGAGAGAAATCAGATATTTATAGTAAATATCTTTCGGACAAAGATGATAAATGGACACGGAGACAAGTAGTTCTGTTTAATCACCAGGCGAGTTACCAGCGCGTGCATCTCAAATACATGTATCTGGTCGAATATTGAAGAACACACGCGTGGGAAAATTTGGAAAATTGTGAGTTGAAGGTGTGCAGTGATTGGTTTAGAGGAATAAAGAACAGAGTTTTTTCTGCACTTTGTTAAATATTTTAACAAATTTTATAAGGGAGAAGGATCTATGACTTTATTGAGAAATATCTCAAGATATTTATTGTGAAGTGAACATTTTACATGAATAAAGATAGGAGAAAAAGTATATTGTATATATGACTTGCCACGGTGCAGAACCAGATTCCCATAATGCATGAGCTCATTTTCCAGTTTTTAACACTTTTGTGGTGTTATTCTTAGATATTTTTAGTAACATTCAAACTAAAATTTGAAATCAGTTGTACTAAAATAACAGATTCAATATTATTTAAACAATGATTTTCAAAAAATATTTAAAATATAAAGTTTTTCAACTTTTAATTTTTAAATATTCGTTAATATAAATATTTTAAGTAGTTAATTGTTAAAAAATTATAATGATTTATTTTGTTAAAATATCAAAATCTAAATCATATAGTTTTAGATTAATTTCTTGAGTATCTAATCTATTAAAAGAGGAGTACAAATAGGAAATACACCTTAGTTTTCCTCAAAAATTACAATTCTCTGCCATTGGTATTATCCCTACATCCAAACACAAATTAAATCACCTCTTATATGGACATATGCTCACAATAAGCTCATTATTAATTTGTTTAACCCAATAATTATATTTTGTATATTTGTAACCATAAAATGAGTTTTATTATTTCTTTTCACCAGAGTCTATATCACTGTATCAAAACCATCTTTAAATTATTAAACCGAGAAATTGAATTAAATGTCAAAAATATATATCTTATATTCTAAAATAAATCATCTTTACTTATATTCTAAAACATATATCTTAAGTACAATTTGTACTTAACTCCAACTTTTTCTTAATATTTACCATTTAATGCTACTAGACTTAAACACAGTCGTTTAATAACTTAACAACCCTGCCCAAAGTTTTTTACAAAAGCAAGTGCACCTAAACTCACGTGGTTTGTTATTGAATATGCCTCAGTTTAAAATTATTCTGCAGAAATCAAAACAAATGTGATTCAATACCAAATATGACACGGTCTACAGGATCAAAACCAATAATTTAAAGTTTGGCTCACCACATAAAAAAAAAAATTTGTGTAAATACTTAACCATTTGATTTCGATCCAATATATATCATGATTAAAAAATCATTATCAATGAAATGGTTTAGCAAACATGTCATTTATACAAAAATTAATAGGTTATCTTCAAACATGTCTAATACATAAATTAATATTATAAAAGAAATAATTATAAGATAGACTATTATCTGCAAATCCACCGGTTTAAATTTTGTATTCAAATTTTAATTTAACCCACCTATATTCTGTATGTACACGATATTATTTGCAATATATAAATATAGTTAAATTATACATTATAAATAAACTAAACGTTTTTGGGTTATCAAAATCTTCTATATCTTATAAAAACATTCCTAAAATATACACAACCAATTATTTTTTTCTAACTTATCCATATTTGACAAATATTCATAATATTTTTCTGTTATCACTAATTATAATGAGTATGTATTCTATAAATGACAAACGTTACATCCATACTTTGCTCATGCGATCTTAGCAATTAATTAACCACATATATATATTAGCTAAAATTTAAAAATATATGCGATTAATTGTATTTGTTTAAAAAAGAAATAATCTATTATACATGTCTCTCAAATCTAGCCATTTATACTATTAACTTATGTATTAGAACAAATCACGGACACATTATATTTATAAGGGCATGTCTAGAATGACGATACATATTATCGTAAAGAGAATAATAATTTAAATGTTTACCATTAGCTAACTTATTTGTTAAAAAGTAATCAACAAAAAAGAAGATGAGAGAAGTTGTAACACCGACAAAAAAATTACAAACAAACAAAAAAATAGGTATAATTTCCTTAAAAAAATATGTTTGCCAATAATATTTAGGTTTCTACAAATTTTAGTTATTATTATGGCCCATCTTTGTTACAGTTTTTTATCATAATTACTTATTCAATTTATTTGTATGAGGTGGGCTTAGTAAAAATTATTAATATCATAGCTATTTTGTATGTGTATATAGATTTTAAAAATAACAAAACAATGAAAAATATTTTATAAAATATATTTTGGATTATAACAGATTGAAGGAAGTAACTGTTTTTAAGAAAATATACCTCCAACCAAACATATTATAGTTTTAATATCTTCATAAATTTAACATATATTATATAGATTTCATAATAACAATGTGTAAATATTGTTCTACATTATTGTTTATATAACTAAAATTTATATTTTAAAAATATTTAATTTTATATTGCTAATAAATTGTGGAACTTAGAGCATCTCCATCCGTTAAGGACCCCTACGGGGTCCTTAACTTTTTTTTTCTTTTTTTTCGATTTAAAAAAATAAAAAATAAAAAAATTAAAAACTAACCAATCGTGAGCCGCCATGTGTCAGTGGGGTCCACGAAACAGTGTAAAGACCGGTCCTTAAATAGGGATTTTCAGAACCGGTCCTTAACAAAAGTGGTGGGACCCACCACCACTTTTTGTTAAGGACCCCTCTTAAGGACCATTGATGGAGGTGCTCTTAGTGTCAACGTATTTATATTAGATTAATTATACAAAAACATATCCATAAATTGATTCTAATTTATATACAAATATTTATATTATAAAACGTATAATTATATAATGGTGACATGAAAAACAAATATCAACATTTAACAAAAAGTGCAAACCATAATCTGCGTGGACGCACAGATCAATATCTAGACTTTAATTAATTTAATACTCATCTCTACCTATGGAGGATAATATGATGATTTGTTGATTACAATTTTATTAAATATATAATTAACTTTCACTGTAAAACAAAATATAAACTATACATTATTTGATGTATAAACTTAATTTTTTTCTTAGTTATTTTAAAATTTATAATATATTTTCTTAAATAAACTCCACTTTCAAATCAGGCACATGTTTTATATTTTTTTTATTTTAATTTTTAAAAATCATTTATGTAATGTTTTATTTTGTAAAAATACATATATATACACACATATTTGGATTTAAATTTAATTATTTTTTAAAAAAAATATGTAAAAACAGTGTATTAATACATAGTTACAACTTTTTGAAAAAGAAATTACATAATAACTGATCCAACATATATCCAATAAAAAAATATATAACACAATATAATAATAAAAATATAATTTTAACAAATTGCTAAAGTAACAAAAAATGAAAACGTTAAAATAAAATAAAAATTGATGTGTTTTGAAATGTTTATAAGTATATCGAAAACAAACACCCGCGCGGGCGCGCGGATCCGATCCTAGTTTTGATTAAAATACAATAAGTTATAATTTATTCAAAATCTTATTAAATGAAATCACTTCAACTCAAATACTCTATCGAATACACTCCTTACATATATGAGATGTTCCAAAAATATTAAATTTGACAGCTTTCTATCAAAACTCAATTGTTATCAAAACAGGATTGGCCACATGATTAGGTTTTAGTTTCAATCAATATCACAATTTAATTCATCAATTCTACCAAAACGTAATTGGTTCACACAAGCATCTTATCTTGTCATATCAACTTTGAGATATTATATCACACAAGCACACACTATTTGTCTGATAATTACTATAAGATAATGAAATGATTCTAGACATCATGCAATGACAACATACAAACAACTCGAATCTTCAAAGAGAACTAATGTTGATGAAGAAATAATACGTTTAGAGACCTGAATTTAATTAAGATTCCTTGCGTTTTCTTCCCAGTATTGAAGCTCTCTGGAAACGAGGACCTCCTGTTCTCCATTTCTTGAAGGCTGTCATAGACAAGTGAGCTGCTTCGTACACTGCAAGAGAAACAAACAATGGTCGGTTTCAGGTTAAGAAGATGGTAACTAACTTTATAAGAAAAACAAGAGTAAAAAGGGCTTTAATTACAGTTTGTTTCTTCTATAGTCAAGAATGGCAAGAACTTGGAAGCTGTTAAATGAGTTGCAGTGAAAACTTTTGTCAGCCTTTCCTTGTATCTGATCTTAAACGCAGTCGATAGCAAGATTCCAAGCGTTCTATCTGTAACTCTGTTCCCAGATCAAAGAGACAAACATATTGTGACAAAATGGAGATGTAAACCAGACTAGTGAGATCCCTGACAAAGATTTGAAGAATAGTTGCTTAAAACTCTGTAACATGGTTTGCAATAAAACATCAGTGAACACCTTAACCAATTAGTTATTTTCCAATACAAAAATCTCATGTGGCAGATTGAACTTAGAACGACCTTTTGAAACACAAAGAACTATTGTAATAATAGCTAAATGCGACAAAACATAAGCTTACTAGAAGATCAAAGAACATATTGACACCAGGAGAAAACAAATTCTTATTCTTGAGAACCAAGTGAAAAGATGGATGATAATACAATGGGGGGAAGGACTCACAGTGGCTGTAACTTGCAACCGAACTCGTAGAAGTTTGGACATCGTGATCTCAGATCCACACATGCTGCATCAGCCTGTATTTCCAACCTCGTCCTGCATAAACACACATAAAGCTATGAAAGAACTTCTAAGGAAGAAAATAAACAAATGAAGTACGAGGAGCTGCCAGAAAAACAAGCTCATATGTATTTGAATGCACTCAAAACGTTTACAGTAAGCTGACTTACTTTTGGTCAAAACAGGCAGGAAGGTTAATGGAAACAGCTTGTCTCAAATGCAACTCATGAGCAAGCCAGAAGGGTAACTCCACTTTGGCTCCTTGTTCAACCTGCAGGAAACACAAACATAATAAACATTGATAAAACTCAAAACCAACAAGGCAATGAAAGTTTGGTAAAAAGAAGACTAACAGAGTTTGTCTCAGCAGTTGGATCAATAGTCACTCCATTTACTGCTTTATGAAACAATACAGGAGCAAACTGCAAGTAAAACCAAAACCAAAACCAAAACCAAACAAAAATGAATTTTTGATTTGACAAATGAGAAGAGAAGAAGAGAATCTCAATGAAAGAAGAAGAAGAAGCTAACCTCTTCCTCTGTAAGTATGTCGTCAATGTCATAGTAGTTGGCCATTCTCTAATCTCCACAAACCAAGCTTTGAACTTTCATCAATAAAAATTGATTAAATATCATAAAATGAAGACCCGTCAATCAGATTTTGACAATGCGTTATGCAGATTTGAAAGCACTCAATTTCAATTTTTAGGGTTTATACAAAGGAGATTGTGATGGTGAAACGGCATAAAAAGTGAATCGTTGGATACTGAGAGAGAGAATAAAAGTTTACCGGCGATTGGCGGTGGAGACGGTCACAGAGGAATCTGGCGATCGCGAAGGAGAGAACAGACTCGAAGTGTTGAGTGACGACGGACTGACGAGAGAAGATGATGGCCATCCGGTTTAATTAAGTTTTTCTCTGATTAAACCAAAATCAAATTTCAAACCGAACTGTACCATTCCAGTTCAATTTTTATTTTAATGTCCACGTCAGGTTTGGTTTAACACCGGAACTGTATATATGCAGTACTTTGTAGAAAGGTTCCAAGCTTTGATGTTTCATAGGCCCTGAATGGCTGAATCCATAGCTTTTTTTGCATAGCTACATCATTCACTTCACCATCCGTGAACTCCATTGTCAATAGCATAGAGGAGCTCAAGTTCCAATATATTTTTGGGGGCATAAACTTACTATGCAATGAGGCATGGGTTATAGTCTTTATGCACCTTGTTCATTACATAAAATGGACCCTAGTTTATTGCAAAAGTATTAAAAGCTTACTTAAATTGACCCTTAATTGTGAAGCAAAATAGCAAATGTTCACAAAAAAATAATTTATTTTAAGCACATGCCTAGAGCCGACAGTGTATCTTTCCAAATATACTAACGAAAAATTTGATCTAATGGCTAAAACAATTAGATAAACACATTCAAGGCTGTATAAACATATCGGATCAAACTATCTTATGTTATGAATCAACTAAAGACACCGATCTTTGTTAAGCTTTCGCTCATTTCATCTAGCAACCACTTGTGTATATGAGCCAGTACAAGCTATTGTAAGAGACATGGACAATGAGTTGTTTCTATAGGAACGAGAAAGAGACTTTGGAGGGAGACTGGGATTAGTGCATGTCTTTGGTGAGTGAAGATGCCTTGACTTTGATAGATCCTTCTACACTTCGGGTCAGTTTTTCGTCGGCATATATTATCGGAATCTAAATCTGACCGTTGCTACACAAGAAACAAAGAAACTATAACTTATTACATTAGTTTACTATTGTTATTGCATCAATATACTATTGTTCGGTTCTCAACTTTGGAATGTGAGGCTGTGAGCTGCAGAATGTGACACTTAGCTAATTATGTATTTTCAGGTAAAGAATAAACGAATAATTACTTAATCTGAGATTGAGTTAAGTAAAAATAATACTATATACTTTGTTTAATTTAGAATGTTTAGCTCTCTAACAAAAATAAAAGTGTTTCCATCAAAACATATCTTAAAATGCGAAATCTCCAAATATGTTTGGCTCAACATTTATGCATTCCAATTACCATAAATTGACTCATTCACTCACGCATAGATACGTCTAACTAGAGTTTTCTATGGTTTATTTGCATAATACTAAATCGGCAATGTAATTTGACAAGCATATTCATATGCACCGTTTAACTTAGTTTGATAAAAAGACAAAACAAAAGGACGTTTGATAAAAATAACAAATCATAAATTTATTTCTTCCTGTATTTATTTGCTTGGTAGATTAGACGAGAAAACGTTGAAGATCTCAATCAACACGAAATATAATATTAAAACATGGATTCGGTTTGTTTACTAGTACTCACTTTTATATATCGAATGTACAATGAAAAACAAAATAGTATAAAATAGCACCTTGAGATACGTTCGGCCAATAGGCGGGGCATGTGGTCACATGGTTAAGAATCGGTCGGTTCCTCCATTCCCGTTTATGTTTGTTCGGTTCATTATCTTCGGCGGGAGGGGATGGGCATGGCGTGGACTTAACTTTATTTTATTAACGATAGACTTCTAGAAAACGATAGCCATTGTGATAATTCTAAAGTATTCCACTCCATTTTGGTTCTATTAGTTACAAATGAAAACAATGAGAAAATTACGAAACATTCAAAACTATTTGAGTTTTTTTCTATGCTTCACGCTTCTTTTAGGTATTACCGTTATTATACGGCGGGTTTAATCTGAACATCACGAACACTTATAAATAATATTTATAAAGAAATAGTCAACTTGGAAAATCACTAGTCAATGACGCAAAGACCAGGAAGTTTCTCTCAACATTTTGTCTAGAATATCTTCGTTTCTAATTATTTTGGATGTTTTACGTTTTGCTAACGTATGTTTTGGAAGGTTTTTGTTATGAGAAATTTCAGCAAAGTTTTAAAAAAAAAATCAGGAGACTAAGTATTAAAAGCGTATTTTAATGTAAACAAAAAGAGAAAAGTAAAATCATAGAAAAACATGAAAAGCTGATAGTAAGAAAAATCATTAAGAAAAGTTAAAAAAATCCAATTAAATTAAAGTTTATATCTACGTAATCTAAAATTACATGATAATTTTTTAAGTTAACGATAAAAACTCTTACTGTATAATTTCATAATATTGTGTATATTCTTCAAAGTTTACCATATAGTTCCACAATTATAATACTATAATTGATATGTCAAACGTCAACGATTCATCTCATTCACCTAGTCGACCTTCTAGTATATGTGATTTATCTTGAAAATAACATCAAGTTATATAAAGAAACATACAAAGAAAAATGAAAAAATGACAATCAAGTTAATTTAAATATACGAACTCCATCCTTGACACGCGCCTCTCGACGGCGACTTATTTCGACGGCTCCGCCGTCGCCACCTACCTTCTTCCGGTGATTCTATCTACAACCTCCCTCTTCACCTTAGTTTAAGCAAATGTCAAGCTCTGAAATCGTAACACTCCGTTCGTCGAGTCCTCAAGTCGAGGGTTTTGTTAACGCCACCGAAATTGTTTCATCCACCTCGCCTCTGTCACCTCCTGTGGTGAATCTAGATGTTCATAAGCCATCTGACCTAAAGGATGGATCTTCTCCTTCTACTTCGGCTCCACCCACTCCGATACTCTCAGGTTCTGCTAATCTCTCTAGCGTTCCACAGGGAGCTTGGGCAAAACCATTGGCATGGTCTGGGGAGCCTATGGTTCGTTCTGAAGCACCTCTACCCTCTTCTGACTGGCCAGCTCTTCCAGTCAAGCGAACTGCTAAGAGAAAACATCAAAAAGAGGCTACGGGTAACTCAACAGCCAAAGAAAGTGTTACTCCAGCCACATCTCATTTTCCAACAGATAAGACTCGTTTCCCATGGACGGCTCGACTGAATCCTTTATCCAGGAATCTTCATCGAGTAACGGTACCAGAGTATATGGAGGATGGTACTCCTAAGGTAACTATTCCTGATCATGTTCTTATACACGGTTTGCAGAACCAGAAAGATTATGTGATAGGGCAGTTCCGTCGTTGTTTAGTCCCATCTGGTGGTCTAGTTCATGCTATTCTCAACAAGCTTTGGGGTAGAAATTGCAAGATCTCTGTTAGGAAGATAAGTGAATTCTCCTATATTTTTCACATTCCTGATGAATCTACTCGGAAATGGGTCCTCCAGCGTGGTTTGTGGCATGTCGATGATTGTATAATGTTCGTAGCTCCATGGACTTCATCAGAATCTTTATCTCTACCAGAGATTTCCTCAATCCCACTTTGGGTTACTCTTAAAAACATTCCTACTCAGCTATATTCCATCCCTGCAATCGAATGGATTGCTTCAGGGTTAGGGGAACCAATGTTGTCGCATAAGCCATGGCTAGACCCTACTATGATAGGCAAAGTTAAGATCATGGTAGAAGTTGAGCTTGATAAACCGTTCCCACAGAAAATTGCAGCATGGGACAAGAAAGGAAACTTCTCAATGGTTGATGTTGAATACTCTTGGCTCCCCTCAAAATGTGAGAAATGCGGCCAGCTAGGCCACAAGGCCAAGAGATGTTTGTCACTATCTCAACAAAAGACTGCAGCCCCAACCCAAGCAAGAAAAGATTCAACAGATGCTGATGGTTCTCTTCCAATTGTTGGTGCTGTCCATGACTCAACATCAGTGGGAACTCCTATTTCTTTTGCAACCGATCCCTTAAAGGAAAATAGCCAGGCTTCTCCGTCAATCAATGAAACGTTGGCCCGTGGTGCTATTGTCTCTTCTGATCAAGAACAAATCCCGCCATCGTTTGATTCAATGCTTGAAAAGGATAAGTCAAACAATACATCTCCAACAATTGTTGCAGCCAAAGCTTTACCCAAATCTGTCTCATTTAACTCTACCTTAGCCTCGGCTTCTGGCACCATTCTCATTGATGCAGGTACAGAGAATAGTGAGGGTGAAACTGTTAGTAATCCTGTCAAGGATGACTTAGCTTCTTTAGCTACTATTACAGAGCTCGAGAATATGTTTGTATCTCCTGTTTTAGTTTTTATCAATGAGGATATCGAGTCTCCGGTTACAGAGCCTGCTCAAGCATTGCTGATCGTTGATTCTCCAACTGCTCAAGCATCACTTTCAGTCCAGAAAGATTGTAGTGGAAAAGCCGAGCAGATTTTAGGCTCAAATAGGTTTGCCTCTTTGATATCTTCGGAGGGAGATGAAGAAGATCTGTCGAGTTTTAACATTGAGACGAACTCGATGGATCTTATGACTCCCTTTGGAAAAAGAATACTTCGAGAAAGACCAGTTAAGCCGTCAACAAAAGCTAGAGATGCTCACTTACAGTTAACGAGTCGCGGACGAGGGAACCGTGGACGTGGAAACAAGGGTAGAAGTGGCTAAGTGTTTTGTCTCTACTTCAAAAGTCAATCGGAACTTATGATTCGATTGTTTCTGCTTCTTTTTGATCCTTATGCTTTTTACTATATGTTTGAACTGTGTAACTTCGGTTGCAGCTTGTAACGGTTTTTATATATATATTTAAAAAAAAAAAAAAAGTTAATTTAAATATAGAGACATAAAAATCAATATACTCTAATATACTACATTCACTTTTGGTCTTGAAAAAAAAGTTTCTTCCTCTATACTTCAAATATTTCAGGGATTAAACATTTGCAAAGAAAACTTATTAAACATTTGGTGTAAAAAATCGCCCTACAAATTAAAAAAAAAAACTGGCACCAAATTTCTAGGATTGATAACAATTATCTTACTTAGCTTCGTTGTGTGTTTTATGTATATATTAATAATATATATATAAGTAAATTAAAGACACGTTTATAGAAGGAAAAGCTCAAATATAACAATGATTGATATATAGAAAAAAAATTAACAAGCTAATCCAATAATTCTATATTTCATTTTTTTTTGCCAGCAATTCAATATTCATTATACCAAAGTCCAACGAGAAAATCACTATTCTATAAATGAACAACATACTAGTATTTATCTGAGCATCATCCTCCTCGTCATCATCGCTTTGTATCGTTCCCACCTTTTAAACCCCCCTCAAAACTCTCTTTAACACCTTCTCTCTAAACACAATAAGTGATCATCTCTCTATCTCAGCATCTCTGTAATCTGATTCCATATGGGTTTTAGCAAAGAAGAGATTAGCAAAAGCAGAAGGTTCTGGTCTTCTCTATGGAGAGCCATCAAAACTGTATTTGTTTTGTTCACAATGTTCATCTCTTTTCTCCTCGTCTCTGCTCCGATCTTCCTCGCTATCGCCGACGCTCTTCTCCCCTCCGCCCTCCTCCACCGCCTCTCCTCGCCGGCGAACCTCTCTTCTAATCTCACCAACTACGATTTCCGCCGCTCTCTCATCGATATTCCGTTGATCTCCATCGTTAGATCCGCCGTTATACTCTGTAAGTATAAAAGATTTAAACTTTACAAGAGCACATGGCTCTGAATCAAGAGTGCTCTGTTCCTGAATTGCATGCTCTGTTTCACATACTGAAAAAGCTTGCTCTGTTCCTGAACAATAGTAAAGAGACTAACTTTGCAAGAGCCCATGAAACTGAATCAAGAGTGCTCTATTTCTGAATTGAATACTCTGTTTCACACATTGAAAAAGGCTTACTCTGTTCCTGGACGATAGTAAAAATTCAAACTTTACAAGAGCCCATAACTCTGAATCAAGAGTGCTCTGTTCCTGAAATTTCATACTCTGTTTCACACATTGAAAAGGCTTGCTCTGTTCCTGAACAACAGTGCTCTGTTCTTGAATTGAATACTCTGTTTCACACATTGAAAAAGTTTTGATTTTGTTTTATTGACACAGGCGTTTACGGGCTTTGCGACGGACCCAAGTTATCGAGAGGTCCGTATCTAACCATAACAATGATCTGCTCTGTTTCCTCTCTGATCTACGTTTCATTAAAAGCTGCATTCGTGTTCGGCCAACCGGCGAACGTAGACGGCGGAGGTAGCTACTTCCGAGCGGCTGAAGTTGCTCTGTTTTTATGCTCATCAGTTTTAGCCATCGGTCATATAGTTGTGGCGTATAGAACAAGTTGTAGAGAGAGAAGAAAGCTCCTCGTCTTCAAGATCGACATCGAAGCAGTAAGTCCACTTACCAAAAAAAATTTATTTTTTATTTTCAATTGTGTGATTACACTAAAAGATAGTGTAGGGCCAATGAGACCAAGTTGCATTGGTTTCAAATCTAGGATGAGTTGTTTTTAAGATTTTAACCTGCACTAAGATATGAATCCTTGTCAGACTGGGTCAGATATAGTTTTAGCATGTGGATGTATTAGTCAATGTTGATTTTTTTTTCTAACACAAATGACACATGACTTGAGGATATAGATCTTGATACTTCTTTCCAACTATTTTTGGTTGGAAAAAGACTATGTTTTAAAAGAATAAGACTATATGTTGTTACAAGGTTTTGAATTTTCATTTGCGTTAAATCACAAACAAAAACAAAAAAAAATGAAGTTGAATTAAGACTTTTTTTTTAAAGAAGTTGAATTAAGCTTACTTGCACAATATAGGTTAGAATCTCATTAAGACTACTTGAACAATATAGGTTAGAATCTCATGTGGAAACCGTGTGCCATGCAATATAACCTAATTTTCTTCGTCCTTTTTTCAAGATTTTTAATTATTTAATCCGACATAACACGTCAGGCTTCACGCATGCTACATGATATGTTCTATCATAAAAATAACTCAAAATAAAACACTCCATAGGCTGCCAAATTATAACTATATAGTTGTTATTATAATGTGTTTGATTATTCCAATTTTTTTTTCAGGTTTCGGCATGTAAAAACGTGTACCCGAGATACCAAAAGATACTCCAACAAGATAGACTCAAATAGAGACTCGAATACTTTTTTGTAAATACATGCATGCACCCATGACGTAACCTTGTATGAACGTGTATATATATATAAAAATACGACGTGTAAATGTAGCTTCTTCTCCTGCCTTTCGGTGTTGACCCATCGACTACTTCGCTTTTAAGTTTCAGGTAACTTACCTAATCTAATCCTCTTTTTAATTTCTTGATTACGTAATATATCGTATGTTCTTTTATTTTGGATAAAAATGATTTCTGTTAGGTTTATTTGTTAGGAACTTTAGTATTGTTAGTTGCAGAGCCGTTTTGTTGATAATGTTGTTTATTTTCTTTTTTTCTTGTTGACAGAAAGATCCAAAGGGCATGAGATAGTCTGTAAAGGCGGGAGGAACAGATAGACCTAGTGATAACTATACATGTTTTAATGCTAGACAACTCCGATGAACTGGCAGTTGTTAGCTTTGATATTAGATTAGTTAGTGAGATTTTTATATAATATAGTGTTGTTTGTTTTGTAATAACCTAGAGTGCATCAATGAGAGAAAAGATGCCCAAGGCATTTTAAAAATTTTCTCTCCGTTTTGTATATTTTTTTTGAATTTTGGTTTTAACAGTTGTACGTAAGCAAGCATCAGACCAGATGTGTTATGTCCGTGTGAATGCCGTTATGCGTCATCAAAACTTCTCATATAATCGGAGAAGAGGAGCTGCCTTTACGGCAGCAAGGTTACTTGAACACAATGTCATTATACATATTTTTATACTAAAACTATATTGCTAGGATTTCTAAATCTTCACGGGCTTGAGACCTTTCCTTTTGGGCTTGTGTCTAATACTCCTGAGCTGGGAACTATCAGCACCTCTTGACTGTATCCTTTGCGGTGGTTCCTCTGAAAATGATAATTATTCATTAACCACATACTGTAAATAAAAATATAATTCACCGTGGACGTTCAGCATTTTAAAAAAGATTATCATATGGATACATTGTATACGATTAATCTGAAAATACGAATAGTGGCTCATTATTATACTGATTTTTGAAAAGATACATATCCTCCTTTGTCATTTTCTTCAGAAGATAATGATATTTTTCTTGGTAATTAAATAATACTATAAAGGAAGAGAATATATTTCTTGGTAATACGTCACGTAAACGCAAAGAGGTTTGGTCAAAAGTAAAGAAGAGAAAGAGCTAAGTCTTCTTTCTTCCGAAACTACGGTTAATTTTTTGCATGATACAAGTACTACAGAGTCATATCATCTCATAGTAGCATACATGTACACAACAACGAGATTATTTGTTACTTTTACTACACTAACTTGTTGTAACTAATAAGCTGCAAACCAAGATAGCCTAGTGAAAAAAGTTGGTTGGAGGCAAAATGTAAATTCGTCAAGGACGATATTATTGTTTCATTATGATTTCAAGAAATTTCCAAAATAAATAGACAAGGTAGAAAATAAAGTGTAAAGATGATAGCATGTAAATCAATAAAAATAAAAAAAATAGAAACGAATATAGAAAATGCAGTTGGTGAAGAGTACACGTTGTTCCACTTTTCTGGACTGAAGAAGAAAAGAGAATTTTTTAAAAAGTGAATAATTGAGAGCAGACGTTATACCTTCCCCATCCACATTTCTTGCTAGCTACACAACAATTCATCAATTCTGCCAAATAACGTTTTTGAGATTTGTCTAAAGCTAAATAAAAACTCTTTAAACTTTTTTCTTGTTAAGATCGAAAACTCTGGTTTGGAGATTTTGAGTTTCTTGAATCAAAGATGGGGAGGTTGTTTGTTGTGAATCTTGAAGGGAAGATCTATAGCTGCAAACACTGTAAGACTCATCTTGCTTTATATGAAGACATCATCTCCAAGGTTTTGTTACTTTTTCACTTCTTTGCAATCTCTATGTTTTTGGCTTCATCTTGTTTCTTGTTTTTTTATTCTTCTGGATTTGTGATTTATCTGTTTTTTTTTGGTGCTCTGCATGCTCCTTGATTTGTAGATGATGATCAGTAACAAATGATACTGTAGAAGAGATGTGGCTGTGTGTTGATTGGCTTTAGTTATTAGAGAAATATTTAATTAATCTTAAATCTTATTGCTGGGAACTGGATCATGCCATGAAGAAGATTAGCTATTAACTTACTCTAAGAATTTGATTATTTTGAATGACAATATTATTTAAAATTTGGTTCAATACTTAGATAATGATTTCATTGTATGTTTTGCTCAAATCATATTTTTGAACATTGAGCTCCCCTTTAGCTGATCTGAGGGAAGCAATCACTCATCAGAACATAGATTTGTATCTTTGATACTCTTTGTGATCTAAATGATAAATACTTTTTGCTTCTTGTGAATAACAAAGATCACTTAACTAAGCTCTCACTGACTCTGCATTTGTTGTTTCCTTGAGCTCTAATGAGTGTGGGTGTTTCTTGTTTAGTCTTTTCACTGCAAGCATGGGAAAGCTTATCTTTTCAACAAAGTGTAAGTTGTGTTATTACTAAAGTACCTAAGAATATCTATATCAAATGATGATGATCCAATACTCCTAAACTTGGGATGGTATTCTGATGATGATCTGGTTTAGTTCAAATGTTACAACTGGAGAAACAGAAGACAGAATGATGATGACAGGAAAACATACAGTGGCTGACATTTTCTGTGTCTCATGTGGATCAATCGTTGGCTGGAAATACGTAAGCAAGAACATGGGACAAATGCAAAAAAAGAAGCACAAACAATTTTTGTGGGGTTATAACTTTCTTTGGTTGTGTATTGTGTTACCAGGAGACTGCTCATGAGAAGAGCCAAAAGTACAAAGAAGGAAAGTCAGTTCTTGAAAGGTTATAACATTTCAGGGCTTCAACTTCAAGAACATGAGTGTTTCTTTCTTGATAATCTTGAAAATTGTTGGGACAGGTTTAAGATATCTGGTCCTGATGGGAGCAACTACTGGGTGAGTAGCCATGGAAGGCATATAGGTGGAAGTGATGCAGATGATTCTTGAAATCATCTCTCTCTATCTATCCTTCTGATTGACATCCACTGTAAATGTAAATTCTTCAACCACCACTCCAACTTGCTATTATAAGACTTAACAAAGGCAGTTTCTTCTCTTTCCCTCAAAATTATCTGAAAAAACCCTCAGTAAATAAAGTCTGATTCTGTGTAATGATCATGTTTCATCAACAAAACCTATGCTTCTTTTTTATATTGCTATAACAAATGTCAATAATAAATTATCTAAATGTCGTATTTGTATTTTACTAAACCCAAAGATAGAGCTAAAGGGATTTTGGATGGACGGTAAAATTCACATCGCCTTGGACGGTAAAATTGACAAGAATGCTCGCACAATAAACTTGAAAATTTTGCTTACGCTTGAATGAATATTTTTTCATAATTGTAAAACATTACAAAAAGTGATAATGGGTCGTTGAAGTTTTCTTCCCTTGAAAAAAACATACTATAGTATTACGGATACATTAGTAAGAAAGTTATACTATGAAATGAGTTCTTGTATATGAAACTTTAACGTCAAGAAACTGTATGGAGTGTTTTCCACGATTGGAATCAAACGCGTGTAACCATTTCATCTCAAAACTGAATTAAAGAAAATGAAAAAAAAAAGATTCGGTTAAAGGAAAACGTCTAAAACATTTTGATTGAGAGCATCGATCAACATAATAATTAGGGTAAGAAAAGTCAGACCATCAAGGTTGAATGTCAATTGTCAATGTCTTCTTCCACTGCATCTATCAAATGTTAACTTATCAAGGTTGACCAACAAAACAACTAATGGGCCTAAAATGTCAGATGCTCAATTTTGGAGGCCCAAAAGAGGTGTAGAAGTGTGTTACCTCATTCTTCCTTTTGAGAAAATATGGATTTGGTCAACAAACCCTTTAACCAATGGTGGCTTAGTGCTTACTAACCAAACCCACAAAAGTCATTGATCGGTCTTTCTCAGTGATGGTAGGCTTGTTTCTTCATTTTTTCTGCTAACTACTCCACCTTTTTCCTCCAAATGTAGTTAGCTCAGATAACACATTGAGACTAATCAAAGAATAAACTAAACAAAGGGAGTCACACAAATTGACCATTTGCCTCCTTATATCCATCCTCTTTACACAGAATGTCATTTCATTTCTTAAAGCAAAATAACATATTGAGACTTTCAAAAATGGGAAGCTTATTCATCTTACTCTGCTTCTTCCTATTCTTCTTCTTCAATGGAGAATTCACAGCTGCAAGAAAGTTTTGGAGCAGACTAGAGATGGCTGAGATGAATGGCTACGGAGAACACAAACTCTCCTCTGTAGTCATCACCGGTTCTCTTCTTTGCCACAACCCTGTTTCAGGTATTCTCTATTTACATATTTTTGCGTCTAAGTCTTTAAGTTTTTGTATTTAACCACACATAACAATCTAACCGTTGACATGATCTTACAGGTGCCACTGTTGCCATCAAGTGCCACACTGGTTTCAAAAACAGATCAAACTGGATAAAAGCTGTTACTGATGACTTTGGAGAATTTTTCATCCATCTTCCTTCTCATCTTCACGCAACTCCACACTTAGAAAAAACATGTTTTGTCAAACCAATACGTGTGCCTAAGCACTACCATAGATGCTATTCCAAATCCAATATACCCAAAGGAATCAAACTTGTCTCGTCCAGAAATGGTTTCCGTGTCTACACCTCAGGAACGATCAGGTTACATGGGTACAGTTCAAGATCATCCCAAACTCGTAAAGCCGACATGTAAAAACATCAGATAACTTGTGAAACAATCATGTGCTACATTTTTATTGTCCTTACTTGTTTAGCTGGCGCTTAAGTCACATAACTAAGTTAGCGTTTCTCTACATTTTTAAACTCATGTTCACATAGTGTAAGAAGACAGACCTATCTTTTATACTTTTTTTTAACGAATTAAGGAGACGTACACAACTTGCGGACCGCGGTTACAGCCAAGTTAATATGTAGTTTTACTAGTCAAATCCAAGGTCGACGTGATGTACACGAAGTCGGCATTATTTCTTTTATTGATGAATCCTGCATACAATTTTCGAATTTATTTTTTAAATGATATTTGAATAGCCGAACATAAATAATTTTATAAAAAACTGATTGGTATTGTATTTAAAATTATGAAGACACTACATAAATAAATTTAAAAACGATAACTCTAATCTATACTATATAAAAATTGAGGCTATAATCCATTGAGAGCGTCCACGTATGATGTTAAACGACCAATCAAAATATGACAACTTAATTTTTTAATTTACTATTTTTAAAAATGTTAATATTACCAAATCGTTTACTTCAAAATAAAATATAAATATATATCAAATATGCTAAAATTACAACAACAAAAATATTATATATAATCTAACTTAATATATTATATATTTCAAAAATAATCATAAAATAATTAACAAGAATGATAATTATTTTCAAAATGCAATAATTTCCAACAATTTTAGCTATATAAATTTAAAACATGTGGTTTTTAAAGTTTAGGTTATATGCTAATGAAAATATTCACAAATTACATTTACTATACATAATTTGAAGCTATTAATTATTAAGAGTGTTTTATACTATATACAAGTTGAGGTTATAAGCCATTGACAGTGTCCACATAGAATTTAAAACAACCAATTATATTATGACAAAGTACTTTTTTAATTTACTATTTTTTAAAAAGTCAATATTACCAAAATCGTTCATTTCAGATAAAATATAAATCAATATAAAATATGATAAACTTACAATAAAAATTATATATAATTTACTTAATATACTATAGTTTTTTGAAAATAATCATAAAAATAACTAACAACAATAATAATTATTTTTAAAATGCAATAGTTTCCAACAATTTTAACTATATGCATTTTAAACATGTGGTTTTAAAATTTAGGTTATATGAAATATTCAAAAATTACATTTACTATATATAATTTGATGCTATAAATTATTAAGAGTGTTCTATACTATATAAAAGTTGAGGCTATAAGCCATTGAGGGTATCCAATAAGATCTAAAATAGCTATATCTTTATTTCTAAAAATATCAATATTATCATAATTGTTTATTTCAAAATAAAATATAAATCAATATAAAATATGGTAAACTTAAAAAATAAAAACATTATATATAATTTTAACTTAATATATTATAGATTTTCGAGAATAATCATAAACAAAGCTAACAACAATGATAATTAATATTAAAATGCAATAATTTCAAAAACATTTAACTATATAATTTTTTACACGTGATTTTTAAAGTTTAAGTTATAGGCTATTAAAAATATTCACAAATTCTATTTACTAGATATAATTTGATGCTATAAATCATTAAGAGTGTTCACATATTATTTAAAACACCAAAAACTATAAATTATTATTTTATTATTATTTAAAAAATTTGAAGATTTTTAAAATATATTATTTAAAAATAATAAGGAAATCAATATTAGTCTTAGTAAACAAAACGAATAATAACAGAAAAATAGTTCGCTATATAAATTAAATAGTTGGAAGATCAACATAAAATTAACTAGCGAAGAAATCTTAAAGAACACAAAACTTTCGAATAAAGAAAGTATGAATATAAAAATACATGATTTCAAAATTTAGGTTAAATATTATATAAACTGATCACATATAATTTATATATAACATTAATAATATACGAGACCAGTATCCTAATTTCACATTAACAAAATATATGAAAACATAAAAATATTCAAAAATTTCACAATAAATTCGTTAAAATTTAGTAGTATTTACAAATAATAATGACACCATAGTATAGTCTCGGTGAAAACATAAAACAAAGATATGAAGAATATTCATTATACATTAGTCAATTGGAAACTATATTATCTAAGAATATTAATCAATAAACTAAAAACAATAAAATTGAACACATTTCTAACAATTAGGAAATATATATATATATATATATGTGAACTAATAAAACAACATAGTCCCAACAGTAATTTATAATGTAACTAGATCAAGTAGATATATATCTAATATTAAAACTTTCATATATTATTATTTTTTCAAAAGTTATTATTTAATTTTAGTTACAATTCTATAGACTTATTTTCCTTTTTCTTATATCGAAAAAAACTTTAACACTATTTAAATTCATCAAAATGTTTATTAGGATTCAAACTTAAATATTATACTTTCAGATATGCATTTGATAAATAAATAAGAGTATTTCAAATACATATATGTACACGATAAGTATATAATAATTATATTCTCATGTAAAAATTTGGTAAATACAAAAGAAGGTTAGATATTGTGCAAATGGGACAATATTTTAAATCACTCAATTAGAAAAAAAATTTATAAAATAAAATATGCATAAAAATGTAGAAATAATTAATATGCATTGAATATTCTATATATATTTTTTAAATTATGATTAATAAACAATATAAATATGTTTATAATACATTTATTCATTTACATATACAAACAAAGAAATATTTAAATAATAATTATTTCAAAAGTATAATTATTTGTAACTTAAATAAATTAATAATAAATAATTCTTTGAAGACAAATTCGTCAAAAAAAATCTTTATAAACAATTTATATTTTATTATTATAAAATTAAAATAAAATAAAATTAATTATTTAAATAAATTCGCGCGTAGCGCGAGTTGAAAATCTAGTTGTTTTATAAAGATTCACACGTAATGAATTTACTTGTATCATCTTTTAAAATTTCAAGCTTAACGGTTTTATTTGAATTATATAAATTTGTTTTGACAAAATTTCCATAATTATTAATAAAATGGTTTCTCAGAATTTGAAATCGAAATTTTTTGGTGTAGAAATATTAATAAATTATAAATCAAACCAGTAGACTAATAAATATTTAATAAAAGATTGTACGGATGAATCATGGAAGCAACACTTTTGGATGTATAATCTTCTTTTTTCGAATATATATAATCAATACAAAAACACTCTTTTATAGGGACTTTGCTTCTCATCTTTAATCTCTGAACCACCAAATCTCAGTTCTTTGATTCTGATGAACACGTTTTTTTGATTCACTAATTATGATATTCGAAAACCGAAATTCTTTTTAATGAAAAGTTTGGAGTTTTGAACAATGGGGAAGGAGAAGACAACAGAGTCGTATGACAATGGGAGTTACAACTACAAGATGTTCAAATGCTTCAACCGTAAGTTCAAGATCAACGAAGTCCACCCCACCAACGACGTCCGTGAAGCTTTCTCCAAATTCTCCGACGTATCCTCCGGCGTTATGGGGGCAGAGCAGCTCTGTTCTTTCCTCGACGACCACCTAGTCCATTCAGTAACCACCGTCACCGAAGCTCAACGGTTAATCGACGAGGTCATAAGACGTAGACACCACGTAACGCGTTTCACACGTCATGGTCTTGACCTAGACGACTTCTTCAACTTCTTGTTTTACGACGATCTCAATCCTCCCATCAAGTCTCACGTAAAATCTTTAAACTCTAATCTCCTCTTCATGATCGAATCTTTGTTCTTACAACAATTGTGAAATGTTGTGTGTGACACAGGTGCATCAAGACATGACAGCTCCGTTGTCTCATTACTTTATATACACGGGACACAACTCTTATCTTACTGGGAATCAACTAAGCAGTGATTGTAGTGAAGTCCCTGTGATCAAAGCTTTGCAAAGAGGTGTTCGAGTCATTGAGCTTGACCTTTGGCCTAACTCTACTGGAACAGATATCAATGTTCTTCATGGAAGGTCAATCTTCTCTTAATACAAAAAAATTTCATATCACGGTCGAATCGAGGACTGGTTCTCGGCACAATCGGATGAAACATTCGTATTGTCCCCCAAAATTTAAAGAGTTATTATACATAAGTTGTATAGTCCTAGACCATTGATATTTGTAATGTTTATAAGCCCCCAAAATCTCAGATCCGGCTTCTTGTTTTCTTCAGAACGCTCACAACGCCTGTACCGCTGATCAAATGCTTGAAGTCGATAAGAGATTACGCGTTTTCTAGTTCGCCTTATCCTGTTATCATCACTTTAGAGGATCATCTTACACCTGATCTTCAAGCCAAAGTGGCTGGGGTAATACATTAGTGTCTACCTTGTGAGTTAATCAGTTTGTTTCGTTGTTTTGTGAACTTTTTTTTGGTCTTTCTTTCTTTCTTTCTTTAGATGGCTACAAAGATATTTGGACAGATGTTGTACTACCCTGAGTCAGATTGCTTAGAGGAGTTTCCTTCTCCTGCTTCACTGCTTCATCGGATAATCATCTCAACTAAACCGCCTAAAGAGTATCTTGAATCAAGGAACCCATTAGTTAAACAAAAGGATCATAGTAATGCATCTCCATCTTCAGAGGAGGAAACACCAGGAACAGAAGAGATTCAGACACTAGAAAGTATGTTGTACCAAGATTATGAAACCAAGGTAAGAAACAAAGGAGCTTGTATCAGGAAACATAATGGTCTTACACTTGTTTTGTGATTTGGTTTATGTTTTGAACTAGAGTGATAGTGATCAAGATAAGGAAGAGGCTAGTGAACAGCAGAAACCAGCATACAAAAGATTGATCACTATTCATGCTGGGAAGCCAAAAGGATCGGTGAAAGAAGAGATGAAAGTTGCGGTTGATAAAGTGAGACGTTTGAGTTTAAGTGAGCAAGAACTTGACAAGACATGTTCATCCAACAGTCAAGATGTTGTAAGGTTTACACAGAGGAATTTGCTTAGGATATACCCGAAAGGGACAAGAATTAACTCATCAAACTATAAACCACTTATTGGTTGGACTCATGGAGCACAAATGATTGCATTCAATATGCAGGTAACAAACTAAAGGGCTAAGGATTACTTGGATCTTACGCTACCTTTTCGGCTTTTGTTTAGGCCTGACCCTATATATGTGTAACAAATTATTTGTGATTCTAGGGATATGGGAAATCTCTGTGGTTGATGCATGGCATGTTTAGAGCCAATGGAGGCTGCGGATATGTCAAGAAACCTAACTTCTTGATGAAGAAAGGGTTTTATGATGAAGTCTTTGACCCTAGGAAGAAACTTCCTGTGAAAGAAACTTTAAAGGCAAGCCAACAACAATCTAACATACTTTGAAGGATGTTTCAAACGTTTTAAATGCCTTAGTCCTAATCATTTTGATGCGTTTTTTCAATAGGTGAAAGTGTACATGGGAGATGGATGGCGTCTAGACTTCAGTCACACTCATTTCGACGCATATTCTCCTCCTGATTTCTACACTAAGGTAATATCAGTCTCATCAAATAGTGATGATGACTTGATGTCCTCATCATACTAGGGTCTTTGTCTTTGTAACATTCTTTAATAAACCTTACAAGATTGTGGATATGTGAGATTTTGTAGATGTTCATAGTGGGTGTACCAGCAGATAATGCAAAGAGGAAGACAAAAGTCATTGAAGACAATTGGTATCCAATATGGGATGAGGAGTTCAGCTTCCCATTAACAGTTCCAGAGCTTGCTTTGCTTAGAATCGAAGTCAGAGAGTATGATATGTCTGAGAAAGATGATTTTGGAGGACAAACATGCTTGCCTGTTTCAGAGTTAAGACCAGGGATTAGATCTGTTCCTTTGTATGATAAGAAGGGTGAGAAAATGAAGTCAGTACGGCTTCTTATGCGTTTCATCTTTGAATGATTTGGTTTAATAGGAGTGGATATATGTTTGAGAGAGAATTTGAGGTATTGTATAATATATATAGCTTGAAGATTCAATGAATCTTTGCTTTGATATCTCCAATAGTGTTTAATATCTATCATATTGAAGAAAATTTAGCTATAGTCTCAAAAAAAAAAAAAAACCAGTTGGCTTTGGCTCATGAATCTTTAACGTTAGAGATGATGGCTCGTTCAAAATCGAGGCGCATCATCTTGTGATGATTGTGAATTATTATCATATTATATCCCCAGCAGTCAAATTGGTGAGCGAACCCTAATTGGTTTAAGGGTTATATGATATCACAATATGACTCATGAGCTTTTCCACCTCAAAGCCAACTGGTTACTATTCCAATAATTTGTTCGTTCTTATATACCACTCTAGTTCTTTTAAACTCTAGTGCTTATATACCGTTTTATGATTCAGCCATAATCTTGTCGAATAATAGTGACTATGGCCGGAACAAGCCCCACCTTAGTAAAAGCATTGCGGTGACTTGTTTATGAATTTTTTTAATTCTTTTTTTCATATAAATAAAAGATTAAAAATTGTGTTAATTAAGCGAGTTTTCAGAGAATTTTCATGAAAATAAAAACTACAAAAAAGTTTGTTAACCACGTTTTAAAATTTATGTAAAAAGAACAAAACTTAAATGTTGCCAACTGTTTCCAGGTTTTTCGCTTATCCAACTTTTTCTTATTTGTTTTTTGGTACTTATCTGACTTTTTAAAAATTTATATTGATTTTTTGATTAATATCCAAACAAAAAAATAATTAACAGAAAAAGGAAAAAATCATGCATAAATGGAAAATTTACGAGTATAAAATAAAGAACTACTGATGTTTATGTAAACATTAACGCAATAGACAGAAAAGAGAGAAATAAAAGGAGAAAAAACCATAGCAAACTTGTTGCATACCATGGCTATCTCAGAGGAAACCACAAGTGTTGTAATAACACGAGAAGACATAGAAGCTGCAGAAACATTAATAAAACTAAGCCAAGATACTCGATATCAGCCACTAGAAGAAGAAGGTGCAGCTCCATGGTCGACTCAATTATTACACCAATTAAGTAACGCTCCTCAAAACCCGTGTTCGTGTAAGAAGTGTAAAGCTGATCAAGAGAAACATCACACGAATAATATTACTATAAATTCCACGAATAGTACAAAAGGGAAGAGGATAAAGTTGGTGGCAGACGATACCGACGAAACCCTAATGATTCTTCAGGAATGGAACCTAACTAAATCCAACCTGGTGAAGAAAATATTCAAGGATGATGCTGACGTGGGGAAGATACTCATGAGCGAACCGATAAAGAAGCAGTTGACGATGAGCGACGTGGAGAGTGGTCAAGGCAGGCTCATGTTAGGGAAGCATCAAGTGCAGAAGAAGATGTTTCCTCTTCTAAAAGAATCTGAGGTTCCAAAAGGGACAGAGGGGCTTGATGTTACGGTGTACGGACCGGACCAGAAGGTTCAGAATATGAAGTTCAAGATGTGGAGCGAGGACACACCTGTGTTGACTACGGGGTGGAAAGATTTCGCGATCAAATATAAACTCGAGAAGTATTGTGATTTTCTCACTATTTGGATGTTTAGGCATAGAGCCACTGGTAAGATTTGCTTCGCCATTGACAAGACTAAGTTTGATACTATTACAGGACCTCTGAGTTTGAGGATCTCGAATTCTGTCTTCGAGAATCCAAATTAATTAGGGTTTTTAGTCGTTTGTGTGTGTGTGTGTTTTTTTTTTTTTTTTTTTTTTTTTTAAATTTAGTGATGATAAAAATGGTAAGAAAAAAGAGTTTTAGGGTTGTCTAACTTATAATTAGGGTTCTTTACTAGCATTTGATTGAGTCTGCCTTCAAGGATTCTAATTTGAGTTTTTTTTGTGTATGTTAGATTATGGTTTTTGTTTCTTTTATGAAAAGAAAAGTTATTGTGGAAGTCTAACGTAGGAACTCATTCTTATTTGGTTTTGGTGTTATTTCCTTTTTTTTATTTAAAGTTTAGGTAAGCATTAGTTTTCTTTATACTAAATAGATTATGATTAAGACTTATGGATATAAGATTAGATTCTAATCCCTAAAGACTTAAAAGTTATCATATTAGTATAAATAGTGATCTCTTGGATTTGTGAGAGACACCTTTTTATTTGAATTATAATTAAAAAGGCTTTTCAGCATTCTTGATCTCTTGCTCTCGGATAGAACATCGATTCTCAACGAGCTCAAGACGTGTGTTTGGTTTGGGAATTCATAGACTAAACAATCGAATCCACAACCCTATATCGGTTACTACATCAGTCTCTTAGTTTAATTAGTGATGTGATTAAGAGTTTATTCTATATTGATCTGGCCATGTGGTCATCCAGAGACCATAATATAAACATATAATATCTCAAACTCGATGTCCCCTTATATCTTTATTATATTTTTGGTTGATAATGCATCCAGTAAATAAATATTCTAGATTTGTTTCTGATCTAGACCATTAGACCTGATTGGATTTTCACAGAGATTTTTTCATTCAAAAACATCATAACACAATCATGTCCAATATATACACAGCTAAAAAAATTAGTGGCTTCGCAGTCTTGTTTGATCAGTCATACTTATCAACACACTTTCCATTGATGTGAGCTATAAGAGATTCCAACTTATCTGGATTCAGGGACTTGCAATGAGGTCCAGCATGACCTTGGTATGCCCTGCTTTTCAAACCATTCAGGCATGTGGAATCTATCGTAAAGAGCTACTCTTACATCTTCTTCCTCTGAAAGTTGCTTAAGTAGTGGAAGAATAATGTCCAGTAGCTTCAACATGTAATGCATTCTCATTAGATTCCAAATGAGATGATAAAATGTTCTCAATATTATTAGGATCAGACTTAAAAATACCTGAGTATCATGTGGCTGGTCAGCGGAAAACGGAACACATGGAATCCCATTTAGAGGTTGTAATAGAAAACTGTAAGGATTGTTGTCAACTATAACTGTCCTACACATATTCTTTGACGTGCATAATAGATCCTTCACGCGATCTCGATATTGCCTGTTATTTGAAAAATTAAAACACAAAAATATATAAATTACCATATATTACCTAACAAAGGAAGGCTATTCAGATGATCAACGTACGTGCTGACAGTACAAGGTCGATAGAGCCTGTCATTTAAGACATGCTTGGTATCTATTTTGTCCACAAGCGGTCTTGCATAATCTGCATGTGTAAGGAATATATTGTAAACACTTGAACAAGAAACAGACAAGAGTGACACTAAGAAGAACTAGTGTAACTCAAGAAACCTTCAAGACCAGCGGTGAATACAATAAGATGTGCAAATTGGCTGAGTTTTTCTAAGAATTCGTGTAACCCTGGACGCTCGAACACCGTAACATAATTGATTTTAGGCTCCCCATTGCATTCCTGTCATGCCAGAGAAATTATTTGCACATGAACAAATATAAATTAATTGACTTAAAAGTACTAAGAAGCATTTTATTATATAATGAAAACCTTTGTTGATGATATGCACTCCAGCTCAAACCACTTCAATCCAGCTTCAATAGCTTGTGTACGTAAATTATCAGGTAGACTAGACGTCTCATACGCACTAACCAATGTCTCATCCAAGCCCAGAACAACCTGTAAATCCATGTTCTTATCTCAGACTACTTAAAACATCATCTTAGTTGAGTTTACCATATAGTCTAGGAGGCTGGTCCTGAAATTTATGGAGCTTAAACAATTACAGATTAATAGTCTTTTTAACACCTTATAGACTAATAGTCATAATATATATTTGAACAGTTTGGTGTTCAAATAATTTATACTATATATTAACCGTTAAAATTTTGATGGCCTTGGAAAATGTGATTAACTGGCCCTATCTTAGTCTAACATATAATATTAGCATGCATCACCAAGAAATGTCAGTAATGCATCAAAGCAAGAACTTAAAAAGCTTCTTCCCTATACTTATAAAACAACTCGATGTTGTACAAGATTGATGACATAGAATACAAACATATGATTGCTTAAACTCATACTAGAGAATCTATATAGCCTAAGTAAAACTTCTAGAAGAATAAGAAGAAGGCGAGAACATAGATCATACCGTGAGTCTATGGATGCTACTGATGACTTCTCCTTCGGTAGATGTTCTCCCGGAGGCGATTTCTACCGTGACGGGTTGTTCCCCCGCCATCTCCGGTAACTCAATGACCGGCAAGGGTTTAAACCCATCGGAGACGGCTTTAGGATGGTGAGAGAGGGGACGGAGGATCTTAAGAAAGAACTGGTAGAAAAAATCTAGCCAGTTGACAAAAACATTCCACAGTTGAAGCGACGACCGTGGCGAGTAGACAAGATCGGTTTGGTTCAGTTCTTCCATGACTTGGACCCGGTTTGATCCACGAGGGTGACTAACAAAGCTTGTGGGTTGATACGAGGAACCTGAGGAGGAAGCAAAGAGGAGACAATCAAAGTTTGGGCTCTCACTTTGGGTTTTCTTTCTCTTTTTCCGGGAAACGTCTTTGCTTTTTATTTTAGTCTTTTTTATTTGCTTGAACTTCTATGATTCACGTGTCGTTGTTGGCGATTGAGAAACACCGCGAATGTAATATGAGAAAAGAGTAAAGGTAGAAGACACGCGCGGAGATATGAGGGTCAGAGAGATTCGAAAGAAGAGACAGATTTAAAAGAGAAGAAAGCGCTGCGCTCAATTCCATTTGGAACTTTCCTTTTGGGTCTTTCCCTATGTAGAGATAAACCGGAGTTATTTCAGTTCGGTTTGGTTTGGTTTGGTTTGATCTCGAGTCGGTTCGACTTGACTACCTTTGACATTTTGCAATGTATCTATTCAAATGGTAAAGAAAATAATAGTGATAATTACTTTGTTTTTTTCTGATAAGTATCTATTTCTTATAATATGTATTTAAAGTATTTGGTATCCATACGCTACATAGGAAGTTTGATCCAACTACTACAATTCATTATTGGTATTTGGTACAGAGTGTAGACACCAGAATCAATGTATCATATTTGGTCATCATAAATGAACATTATGGTTTTTGAACAAAAAAAATGAACATTATGGTCGGTTGGTCCAAAATTTAGTTTTAAGTTTTGATCATTTGTTTTAGAGTTTCATTGGAAAAGGTGATAATCAACTAAAAATACATGAAAATTAACATTACAGATTTCATATGTTAGCCTATAAAACTTTGTAAATGATAATTTATGTATCTTTTAACCTTTTATCGAAATAAATTCAGTTTTTATTTGTATTTAAAGGCTGTATTGAAATGTTATACATTGTACTTTGTAAAAAATTATGATATAGTTATTTGATACTATTAACAAAATTATTTTATTGCCAAAAATGTTGTATTTACAAAGTGAAATTAATGTAAAAGTTCTATTCACATATAAATCTTACAATTACTGGATTCAAGAGACAAAAAGACACAATCAAGATCCCCAAGAGATAAAAAAAAACAGAACAAAAACAAAGAATCATAAAAACCAGGCAAACATAAGAGGCCAAACAAAAAAACTCAAAATCAATTGTAAGAAGAAGAAGAAGAGAGCCAAGGATGGTTAAGTGCCTCAAGAGCTGTTGGACGTCTCAATGGATTGATTTCAAGTAGATTTCTTACAAAATCTAAGAACAATTCATCACTAACATGTAACTGATCTTCCAAGCAAGATTCTTCTGTGATTATGTATTCAATCTCATTCCTCTCCTATAACACCAAAAACAACAACAACAATGCATCAGAATCAAGCAACAAGTCTTACTTCTTTCGGTTAAAGAAAAAACTTACCTCGTTTAAGTGGTAGAGTTCAAACTCTTTGGTGAAGTACTTATGAGTCTCTTGACCTTTCTCTAACATCTCCATTTCTATAGGACCTAAAACCGCAATAATCCGAGCCAATATCATTGCTACTGCTTCATTTGGAAACAGAACCTGATGAAAACATACACATCGTCACTAGTTTTGGTATGTGGACTAACATTTATAGTTAAGGTTTTAACCAGATATTACCTCACCAGAGTAGAGCTCAGCTAAAATACACCCAAGAGACCACAAATCAATCTTTTCATCATATGGAAGTCCAAGAATCACTTCAGGAGCTCTATAGGAACGTGATTGTACATACAAGGACAAGTTGTCAGAGCGAAAACAACTGCTTCCAAGATCAATGATTTTTACCGCACATTTTTTGTAACTTTTTATCAGTATATTTTCTGGTTTAAGATCACAATGTATGATTCCTAGTCCATGAAGGAACACAAGAGCATCCAAACATTGTCTCATTATAACCTGATGAAACAAAACATTAATAAGGATCATAAATAAAGATGGTCTTTAAACATTAATAACAAACCTGAAGTCTGCTTAGGTTAAAGTATGGTTCTCCTCCAGATTCTTGGTTGAATTTCTGGAACTCATATAAGTTTGCTCTTAGAAGTTCACACACAATAAACAGATGTTCCTGTTACAGACTCTCAAGGCTTAGAGACTTCTAAAGAAAAAGATGGTAGTTATGTCTTTCAAGGTCTCTTACTTGGTGGTAGAAGTAATCATAGAGACGCAAGATGTGATGTTCATCAGCAGGATCATGCTTATTAACATTTTTAAGGAGTTTAATCTCATCTAAACTCTGATCAAAGAAATCTTTGTCATTCTTAATAATCTTGAGGCAAACATCGACCCCATTTTGAAGATCCTGAGCCTGAACCACCTTGCTAAATGCAGCTGAACCAATGTATTCTGTAATGTAGTATCTTCCTCCAATCACTGAGTTCAGCACAATTGGTAGATCCTTATTCGCTTCGAACCCCGTCCTGTAATAAAAAAAAAGGGTTGCAACACATTTAATTTTATGACATCCTATTAGGGAATCCAATTCTATATAGGTTTGCCAAATTAGATAAACATTATATTCTATATAAGTCTCAAGTCCATTATATTTAGGATGTTATGTGTCGGCTATCGACTTGTATATAAACTGCATTGATGAAAGACTCTTACAACTCTTTATATACAAGTCGATAATCAGATACATAACATCCTAAATATAATGAACTTGACTTATCTAGAATATTAACGTTTATCTAAATTTGGCAATCCTATATAGAATAAGATTCCCTAATACATCCCTTGAAAACATAATCATACCTATTTTTCCAGTGAATGATTCTAAGATCAAACACTTCATACTCATCTTCTTTAAGGTCATGAACAAAATCAACCTCTTCATCTGTTACATTCGCCTTATCACGGGTCTTCGAATCATCATTCTCCTTTGCATCTTCTTCACAACTAAACCCAAGCAACTCCCCATCAAAATATTCACTTTCAAGACCAATGTAGTCTTTAGAAAGATCCTCAACATTGTTAGGCTTATCTAAGTAACCAAGACTTGCTTCGGTTTGCGATCCTTCTGATGATTTATCATATACACCAAGCTTATCATTATTCTCAAACTGGTTATCTGTGATGAATTTATCATGTGTAGGTGAAGGAAAGATGAAGAAATCAGATTCTTTAAGTGCAGGAGACATGAACAAGTCATCATCTTCATCTCCTGTTGCTTCTTTGTTGTTGGTCTTTAAGTAAAACTCACTCCATTTTTGATATGTACGAGCCGTACCAAACTGAGACATGGATTCAGATGATGATGATGAACCATCTCCATATGGATTCACAAACTCTGTATTTGTGCAAAAATCATATCATGATCAGAGTTTGAGCTTCAATGTGTTGAAATCACATCAAGAATCAAGAATCAAGAATCAAGAACCAAGAATCAAGATTTAGCCAAATTCAATTTAAATGTTACCAGAAGTGAAAGAGTCCAAGCTGACAAACTCTTCATCGGAAGAGGACTTCGACCCTTTATCGCCGGAGCCTTCCCCGGAGGGACAAGGAGAAGGAAGAGTACTTGCGGTGATTCTGATCGGCGGAGGAATCGGAAACAGAAACTTCTCAAAGTCAAAAGAAACGAGTTGGTTTTGCTCGTTGATATCATCTCTCAGAGCAGACTCCGCCTCGGTTAAGCCGTTACGTCGGAGAAACTGAAGCACGGATTCAACATCCATCTCCATGAACCACCGTTGAAGAGAAGAGAAAGTTGCAAGATCACATGATAAAGAACAGAGTTATACCCATTGTTCTTGATAAGCTTTCAAGACTCTCCTATGGTCTCTGATTATTAATGTTAATATCTGATCTTCTACTACTACTTGTTCTTCTCTCTGGTTGGCTCGGTAGGACCAAAGCTAACAATAACGGACATGGTGTGATGTCTTTTCTTACAGGTTTTTTTTTTTTGGAAAGAAGGTTTCTTCAGTGTACGGTATTGTTTTTGTTTCAACGTCGAGGTTGCTTTTAATATGTTAAACACACGTGTACCAATAGTTATTAGCCACGTGTAAAATGATATCACTGTCTTTCGACTTTATTTTATAATGTCTGAACCGACGGAGTTAGACCACCTCCATTGGAGGTCCTTACGAGGGGTCCTTAACAAAAAGTGGTGGTGGGCCCACCACTTTTGTTAAGGACCTGTCCTCAAAAAACCCAATTTAAGGAGCGTCCTTACACTGTTTCGTGGGCCCAACTGACACATGACGACTCACGATTGGTTAGTTTTTAAATTTTTTTTTTAAAAAAAAAAAAAAAAAAAAAAAAAAGTTAAGGACCCCGTAGGGGTCCTTAACCGATGGAGGTCCTCTTATAACATTTATTTTTTTGTCTTGTAACGGGACAAATCGAATTTAAAAGTTTGATAAAATAATGAGAAAGGAAGAATCTTTCAGATGATTGTTATTATTTTACTTACAAAATCTAAGTTCCACTAAGCTTTTAGTTATTTAAATTGGAATCTATCAATCGTACACACATTTCCTAATCACTCTTAATTAGACTTTTCAATGTTAAGTATATAATTAGAAATTTATATACAATAATGTTACACGGAGATAAGTTCTTGGTAAGAAATCGTCAATATTGGAGATGAGATACCATCGCATAAATTTATAATAAAAAGGCAAATTTTTTCATCCTTGATTCAAAGTTTAGTCATGTTGGTCTTGGACCCTTGGTTAGAGAACATTTGTTTTAATGTGAAATCTTATTCGATGTTGTCACTAACCTTTTAAACATAGTAAGAATAATCTCTGCATGTATATTTCCAACAATGCAATAATATAACTTTTTCTTTTGCTTTTTAGTTTTTTACCAAAGTATTTCAACTCCTTTAAAGCTTATTACTACAGGAATTAAAAGTTGATGTTGTAAAGGCAATAATAAGTGATAAGCTTGGAACGATGGACTGAAATTTTGTATCACAGATTCATACTTGTTACTAATCTGATTATAAACTCAACAATTACGATATAATTCTGTTGAAAATACATATGTTTTAAGAGCAATTTTTGGCTAAACAGGAATGGAGACTTGGAGTAGACGATAATCCTTAATTAGTTGTTCTAATTACAGTTTTATTTCTCGTTTCTACATTCAAAATTTTAAAATGGACACTAACTCATCATTAAAATTTATAGTATCAAACAGATGAAAAATGAATGATATAAACAAAAAAAAAGAGACTTTGAAAGGTAAGTAGTTTGCCTAAACAACAACAACAAAAAAAAAGCCCAAAGAGCAGCTCGTACATCCCTAATCTACATGCGTTCAACGTGAGCCATCTGATTTTGGACTAATCTCTATCTTAAGTTTAGTTATGACATTATAAGAACCTGCACCAAATCGTGAAGCCACCGTCATTATAAATTTTGTGTAAATCATAATTTATTTGCTTTAAGTCGAAGATAGTTCACACATCTCCATGTATATGAACATAAACATGAAGATACCAACAATAGATTTGGTGTAAGTCCAAGAGTATCAGTTTCTACATTCATCGCTAGAGGCTACTTGTTTTTCTAATATATTTTAATTTGCGTAACGGAGTACAAATTACTATTATCTATTTTATTAATTTAGAGTTTTATTTTTATCTACTTAAAAATAGTCTAGGTTGTACTATTATCTAGATTTCCTATTATTTCTACTTTAACATAACTTAATTATTATATATATATATATATATTAGCCTAAAATTAAAGACTAAATTTAAATAACTAATTAATTATATTTTATTTATTAATATGAAAATAATTATATATGCCTACAACTGGGTATGTATGCATCAGTTTTTTAGTTTCGGTTCAGTTCGGACTTCGAATTACATATTTTATACCGAAATTTATTTCAAATAAAGAAAAAATAATTATATAAAATTTTCATCGAAAAATTATCCGCGGATTAAAATCTAGTTTCTATTATATTTGAAACTGGCTCAAAAGATAAAATTGATGCTCAAAATAAATAAATCTAGAGTCTCTGGAAATTTTAAGATTTAAGAAGAGTGATAACAACAAAAGAAAGGATCTGGTAAGATGTCCATGTGGTAGGTGGACTAATCATGGTTTTACAACTTTTACTATAGTAAATAATCATAATTATTAAATATTTTGCTATGACCAATATGAACTCCCACCAACTCCAATTATTTTGTTTTCTCAGCAAACGCCACTAGTATGACCTATGTATCAGCTTTTCCACGTGACCACATTTTGAGAATTTTGTTTTGTTTTCCGCTAAAAAGCTAGAGCTTTGCTAATTTAAAAAAAAAATTCTTCGTCGTAGATTTTCTAGCCCGGTAATGAGACTGTTGTCTAATTCTTTTTTTTTTGCATAAAAGATGTTCAACAAAAATGCAGTAACCAAGTGTAGATATGTATATACCATTACTCACTCAAGCAATAATAAATGATGTTAGAAAGTTTTAGAACCTGATTAATATCTGATTAATGAAAAAAACTATATGATTAATGCTTGCTTGCTATAATTATGATTGCAAGTGAAAGAGTATTAACCAAAACTCATTATTAGTTCTGAAAGTCTCTGAGATTGATATTCCGCATGTCTAACATAATATTTTCCTATGAAGCTGTATTTTTTAATTGTATAAACTGTATTTTTTCGTGTAAAATCATTGTGAATGTGATTGTTCTTTTAATATCGTTCAAACCGAGCCTCACTTGATGTGCCACCTAATAATTTGTGAAACTGAACATAGTTTCCAAATAAAATAAGGTGGTGATAACAGTCCTTCAACACTAAAAGGACCAAATTTTAACAAAACAAAAAAAAAACACTAAAAGGACTGTTATTCAATTTTTTTTTTTTGGGTAACAAGTCACCTAAGAAGTAAACTCTACTGTTAGATTGGTTTTGCCGAGTCAAAAAAGCCCAACCCAAGACAGCATTACGAGGGAAGTTATTTATGTTCATATATGACAAGCTAGGGTCAACAGTTTCCTAATCATATGCACCCAATCCAGTAATTTCAGATATGAAAGAGTTAGGGTCAACAGTTTCCTAATCATACATTAATTACATAAAAATTTACATATGCTAGGATTAGTCTCAAATCGATATACAGATCATCTTTCCTTAAAAGAACATATACAGTATAGTTTGCCAGGTCAACAAAAAATTCATTTGGCTTTTTCTTTCTTGCTACGTTTTAAAATTATTTGGGGTGATTAGCTCTTCAATATATGAATATATGAAACTATGTTTTCAATAGTAAGTCCAAACATACAGTCTATATCATCAATGACTCAATACCCAAACTCGTATTCAAGTATATTGATGACTCCTATCACGAATAGTACATTCCATCAAAAGTTGGGAACCATTACGATATCCTAATCTAATTATTATACATAGACTAAAATTGACTTGAAAGTTTGATTATTTACACTAAATTAATTACAACGATTTTAAAAAAAAAGAGTCTAATAGTAGTGATTTAACGTGGTATATTATCAAATATTGACTTATATATTAACTACGCCTTAATATACCACTTAACAACTTAATTACAACAAATTCAACTGAATATTTAAATATTTCTATAAGAAAATAATTAAAAACTCAAAAATATTTTTCTAAAAGTGCAATCTAATAAAAATTTACTATATCTTTTTCAAAAATATAAATATACAGAAAACTGTATTAATATCTGAATAATTATATAATTTGTAATTATTATTAATAATTATTATACATTAATATTAATTTAATTTTGTGTAATATACACAACATAAAATTATAATGTTTTATATAGAAATTTATAGAATAATTAAATATTAAATTAAATAATAATATAGCTAAATAACTTAATCTATTCATTTATTTTTAAATTATAAAAATAAATCAAAGCATATCTACACACAAAATAACCAAAAATTTTTAAAAATACAGTATACTATAACTAATAAAAATTATAATTAGTTTTATTTAAATTTGTGTACATTAACTATTTTTATTATTTTATATGGGAACATGCCGTAATTAATGACTTAATTTTTTTTCACAAAAAAATAAAAAAATTATTGACTTAATTATATTCAATGGACGGCACATTCTTCACTATTCAAAGCTTAAAGATACATGTGATCACCTAGTCCAACCCAACTAGATATTCAAATATACAAAAATCTCGTTATGGGAAAATAATAAAGCCTCTGACCAAATTAAGATATAGCCAAAACAAATATGGTTATTTTGATACAGACGTGAATTTGAGTCTTGGTCAGGATATGTGTTAATTAGCATGCAGAAAGAGAAATAATCGTCCTTGACCATTGACCAACACTTGGCCATATATATAAATAACCGTACGCTACTCCGTTCATTCACAAGCCCCTTTGCTCTTTCTCATAAGTAAACAACAAGAAACACATTAATCAAAAGCTAACCCTAATTCTAACTCCATGCAAGTCTCTGAGTTGTTGGGACGCAAGCGACCACCGATGCTTAACCTAGAGTTGGTTCCTCGGGTTACACCGTTGTGCAGCGCGACGGTGAATACGCCTAAGGATGAAGATGTTGAAGCTGAGAAAGATGGAATTTATTCCGTTTACTGCAAGAAAGGGTGGTGCCGATCAATGGCGATGGAAGATAGGTACGCCGCGGTGGTTGATCCCGACGAAGGAGGAGGTCGTAGAAAGGCTTTCTTCGGCGTTTACGACGGTCACGGTGGATCCCTAGCGGCGGAGTTTGCGGCCAAGAATCTCGGTAACAACATCGAGGCAGCGCTGGCGGCAGTGAGATCCGGGGACGAAGGTTACTCTACTGAGAGGGCGATAAGAGAGGGTTACCTCAAGACGGATGAGGAGTTCTTGAAAAAAGGCTCAGGAGGCGGCGTGTGTTGTGTAACCGCTCTTATATCTAATGGCGAGCTTGCGGTTTCAAACATCGGAGATTGTCGGGCGGTGGTAAGTCGCGCTGGAGTTGCGGAAGCTCTTAGTACCGATCACTGGCCTAATCAAGAACAAGAACTCAAAAGGATTCAAGCATCGGTGATTTTTATCATTCTCTTAATTGTATTAGTCCGGTTTGGTTTTGTTTGGTTTGATTTGGTTTACTTAAATTTTGAGTTTGTGAAGGGTGGTTATGTTGACTGCTTCAATGGTGTCTGGAGAATTCAAGGAACATTAGCCGTCTCACGAGCAATAGGCGATGAGTATCTCAAGGAGTGGGTAACAGCTGAACCAGAAACCAAGATATTACAGATTAAACCGGAATTGGAGTTCTTGATTTTAGCATCTGATGGTCTTTGGGACACGGTAAGCATATATTGAAACGTCTCAATATTGATTCTTTTTGTAATCCATGTATGGATTTATATGTTGAACCGGATTTTCTTTTATAGGTAACAAACCAGGAAGCGGTTGATGTGGTTCGACTGTACTGCATAGGCCTGGAAAATCCAAAAACACTTCTTGCTTGCAAAAAATTAGTCGAGCTATCGTCTACGAAAGGGAGCTTGGATGATATCAGTGTAATCATAATTCAGCTACAACAGTTTGTGGCATGATTCTAATGTTTAGCTAAACTTGATTTAAATCATCAGGTCTTGACTTATTGATAATTATCTTCGGTATTTTTATGCAAATATAAGTTTCAAACATTAATCAATATTATTATTCTTGGGGATATCAAGATCCAAATGTCTTTAGCTTGCGATATGTTTCCCATATAAAGTCAAAAGAACATAACTTATAATGAAAAGTGCACCACCCATTTTACAAAAAAAAAAAAGATGCACCACCTAACCATTTTCATTCTTGACAATTTGAAATGACTTTATTAATCCGCTCGGTTTATTATATTTCAGTTGTGTTGGTATTCAAATTATGGTACACATTAAACGGTTGATCAATCACAATCACAGGATTATATAATTTCTGCAACTAGTGGTATTATTGGTCAGTATAATAGTCTTTGTGTAACTATATATGTATTTATTAAATTTTTATATATTGTTTAAAGAACATCAAATTATAAAATAGATTTTTAAAGGAAAAATATATGCTCGAAAAGCAGAATTCTTATTACAAATAAAATTTAATCACGTGTTACATTACTAAAAATATTATTAAATTAATTATAAAAATATTATATTGACCAAAATTTATTTCCAAATAGTAAGCTAATTTAGAGGATGTTATCCAATCAATGATTTAAATCAATAATCAATGTTTTCAGATACATCAAATTTTAAAATTCAAGATGTTTACCGTTGGTGAATTTTAAAATCTATGTAATGTGTTTTAGATTTTGATTTCGTTCATTTATTAATGAGATTTCATAATAGATTATTTAAAATTAATATAAAAAAAATCTTTGAAAATTAAATAACACTAGATTTTAGAGCTTGAATTTAAATCATTCATTAAATAACATCACTCTCGAATAAAGATGAACTATGTTTACATTTAATTTCTACTAAAAATACATAATTTAATTGTTGGGAAAAGCTAATTAATTATGGTTACTAACAATTTTAAAAATATAAGATCCACTTCTTAACAAATTTTTTCTATCCCAAATATAATTTATATGATAAAGTAAGAAATGTTGAAAACTCTAAGATAATCTGTAAAAAGCTATTATTCACACTGACCATTGTTTGTTTTATATATTTTTTCTAATTTGTAAGATTTTAAAATATTAATTTTATAGATCAAAGTAGGAAAAAAATATAGGAACATTTAGAATGAGAAATATATTAGTTAATTTGTAGATTTGTTTTTAACATATTCCCCATCAAAGTGCTCTATATAAATTAAGATATAAACATTGATGGCCACAAACTATTGCAAATCATAACTTAGGATGAGGGAGGAAGGCAGAAACGGAGATGGTGCAAGAGACGATAGCCACGAGGGTGTAGACTTAATCAGTTTACTACCTGATGTGATCCTCCAAACTATCCTCTCCTCTCTTGAGACCAATATAGCCGTCAGAACTTGTATCTTGTCCAAAAGATGGAGGCATGTATGGTCCGGTACACCTAGCCTCTTCTTAGATTTGCATACGCGTGGGCCGGAAGGTGATTCGTTCAACAAATTCATAGAACGCTACACGGTTCGCAAGATGTTGAGCTTCGAGCTGTGGGCCCACCTGAGAGACCATAGTCATTACGTAGACAGATGGATCGAGTTCGCTATGTCCCGAAACGTGGAGAATATGTCTTTATATGTTTCAAATTATGGTGACGAGGAATGTCACATTCCTGATTTCTTCTACGTCAATAACTCTATCAGGAAAATCAGTGTTAACAGTTCGTTTAGAAGTTTGACAATTCCCAGTTACGTGTCTTGGACATCTCTGAAGAAGCTGTCCTTGACTTATTTCAAGCTCTATGGCGAATGCATTGATAAGATTATATCTGGATGTCCGGTTCTCGAAAGCTTATCCCTATTCTTTTGCCATGAACTGATGGTTCTTGATCTCAGAAAATCGTTGAGTCTGAGAAAATTAGACATTTACGGCAACATTCCGTATCCGGGTCCGAATCAGATTGTTGCACCGCATATTCGTTATCTCAGATTGAGAAACACTATGCTACCGTGTACTTTAGTTGATGTCTCCTCTTTAAATGAAGCTACACTAAACATCTGCTTTTCTGGAGGTGATCTACAAGCTGATTTACTTCAAGTTATGGTGCTACAGATGCTAGAGAAGTTGCAGAATGTAGAAAAACTTACTTTCGGGGAGAACTTTCTTAAGGTATGTGATTTTTGTATTCCAAAACAAAAAAAACAAATGTACATTATTGCCTTCTTTAATAGCTAGATGTTGCAGCAGGTAGGGCCGGATATGAGTACAAACAAATAAGACATTGGTCTTTGTCCTCTAATTTTTTAGAAATTATATACATAGACATAAGCTTCAAAACTATGAATTTTTTTTATTAAATATTTTAGTATATGTGTATGATCCCCACGAATCTTAGAGCAATTCTAATGAGAGTTTCTAGTTCTAGAGTTTTTCAATCCAACCTAAAAATCCTGTGAGGTCGGTTTGTATTGTACCTTGTTATGGATAAATGAATGTGATGTTGAGTCAACAAAAATAGTAGAGTGGAATTGAAGATGCTAGAACGAAGTTCATTATTGAGCAATGATTATTCTTGTCTTTTAATACTTTTCGTAAGCTTTATTTTTTATTTTCTTGTAGAGATTTGTGTTTTGATATTTACTATATCTATATATGTTTCTTGTTAGATTTTATCTCTTGCCGAGCTCCATTGTGTTCCGTTTCCAAACTTGAAGGTCAAGAATTTGACACTTGTGACAATGATCTCTCAGTATGTAATCTCTGGTATAGTCATGGTGCTACAAAACTCACCTGAACTGAAGAAGCTAACAACAATACACAGAAGGGATTTCTACTACCCCATACATGTATATTTTTCATAACCCTCTTTTATTTTCTTATCATCTTTAACCATTCTAACTACTGGCGAGTTTGAACCATATCCTTTCACTTTAGGTTTGTTAGAATTTGAAATATTGACATGCAACCGTACAGGAGGACCTTATAGACCCATACTTGGATTTGCAAAGCTTGAATTCGGATCAGTGCTGGAGCGTGGAAGCGAGGGTCTTTGAGAACATGAAAGATCGTATTATAGAGTCGAAGCACGTGGCTTTGTTCATGAAACTTATGCTTGAAAACACAAAGACAGTAGAGAGGATGGTCGTTTGCTTGGAACATTATGATCAAGGTCGAGTTTTTGAAGAGTTGCTTGAGATTGTTCCAGTGCTCTCTGACAAGAATAATGTCTCCATAGTGCTCAGATCATCCAAGTCGAATCAGAGGGATTAGTCTTGTATCTTTTTTTTCTGAACAAAGTATGTCATAAGAAAACTTTTCTTTACTTTCTGAGAGTCGTTTGAGCATCATCATTAGAGCATGTGCAGTGATCAATTCTAAAGTAGTCTCTCTAAATAATAATAATAATATTCTTAAGATTTGTGTGATAAATAAAATTCTAATAAATATTTATTTATTATTATATTATCACACGGTTCACACCAAAGTTTAAAAATATATATTTTATTATGATACTTATTTATCATACCAAAACTTTAAAATATATTTTATTAAAATATCAAAATATCAAATTTGACGTAAATCCAACATCAGATTTGGTGTCATTGTTAGAAATGCCCTTAGTGGTTAAGTTAAGATATTTAGAAGTATTTCACCATATATAGTATTTGTTTATTTTATTGTTTAAAAACTTTTTATTTATTAATAACATAATCATATACTATTGTATTAGTCCGGTTTGGTTTGGTTTGGTTTACTTAAATTTTGTGTTTGTGAAGGGTGGTTATGTTGATTGTTTCAATGGTGTCTGGAGAATTCAAGAAACATTAGCCGTCTCACGAGCAATAGGAGACGAGTATCTCAAGGAATGGATAATAGCTGAACCGGAAACCAGGAAATTACAGATTAAACCAGAATTAGAATTTTTGATCTTAGCATCTGATGGTCTTTGGGATACGGTAAGCATATCTCGAAACATCTCAATATTGATTTTTTTTGTAGTCCATGCATGGTTTATATATTGAACCGGATTATATGTTATAGGTAACGAACCAGGAGGCGGTTGATGTGGTCCGACCATACTGCATAGGCGTGGAAAATCCAAAAATACTTCCTGCTTGCAAGAAACTAGTCGAGCTATCGTCAACGAAAGGGAGCTTGGATGATATCAGTGTAATCATAATTCAGCTACAACAGTTTGTGGCATGATTCTAATGTTTAGCTAAACTTGATTTAAATCATCAGGTCTTGACTTATTGATAATTATCTTCGGTATTTTTATGCAAATATAAGTTTCAAACATTAATCAATATTATTATTCTTGGGGATATCAAGATCCAAATGTCTTTAGCTTGCGATATGTTTCCCATATAAAGTCAAAAGAACATAACTTATAATGAAAAGTGCACCACCCATTTTACAAAAAAAAAAAAAGATGCACCACCTAACCATTTTCATTCTTGACAATTTGAAATGACTTTATTAATCCGCTCGGTTTATTATATTTCAGTTGTGTTGGTATTCAAATTATGGTACACATTAAACGGTTGATCAATCACTGGATTAAATAATTTCTGCAACTAGTGGTATTATTGGTCAGCATAATAGTATTTGTTTAACTATATATGTATTTATTAAATTATTATATATAGTTTAAAAAACATCAAGTTATAAAATAGATTTTTAAAGAAAAAATATATGCTCGTAAAGCAAAATTACTATTACAAATAAAATTTAATCATGTGTTACATTACTAAAAATATTATTAAATATAATTATAAAAATATTATATTCACTAAATTTATTTCCAAATAATTAGCTAATTAGGGGATGTTATCCAATCAATGATTTAATCAATAATCAATATCTTCAAACCCATCAAATTTTAAAATTCAAGATGTTTTACGTCTGTGAATTTTAAAATCTATGTAATGTGTTTTAGATTTTGATTTCATTCATTTATTAATGAGACTCCATAATAGATTATTTAAAATTAGTATAAAAAAATTAAAATCTTTGAAAATTAATTAACATTAGATTTTAGAGTTTGAATTTAAATCATTCATTAAATAACATCACTCTCATAAAGCTGAACTATGTTTAGAATTAATTTCTACTAAAATACATAATTTAATTGTTGGGGAAAAGCTAATTAATTATGGTTACTAACAATTTTAAAAATATAAGATACACTTCTTAACAAAAAAAAATTATTCCAAATATAATTTATATGATAAAGTAAGAAATATTGAAAACTCTAAAATAAATCCGTAAAAAGCTATTATTCACAGTGGCCATTGTTTGTTTTTATAAATATCTTCTAATTTATAAGATTTTAAATATTAATTTTATTAATTACATTTAATTAAGAATAGTTTAGATCAAAGTAGAAAAAAATATATGAATATTTAGAATGAGAAATATATTAGTTAATTTGTAGATTTTTTTTTAACATATTTCCCATCAAAGTGCTCTCTATAAATTAAGATATAAACATTGATGGCCACAAACTATTGCAAATCATAACTTAAGATGACGGAGGAAGGCAGAAACGGAGATGGTGCAAGAGACGATAGCCACGAGGGTGTAGACTTAATCAGTTTACTACCTGATGTGATCCTCCAAACTATCCTCTCCTGTCTTGAGACCAATATAGCCGTCAGAACTTGTATCTTGTCCAAAAGATGGAGGCATGTATGGTCCGGTACACCTAGCCTCTACTTTAATTTTCATACGCGTGGGCTGGAAGGTGATTCGTTCAACAAATTCATAGAACGCTACACGGTTCGCAAGATGTTGAGACTCAAGCTTTGAGACCATAGGCATTACATAGACAGATGGATCGAGTTCGCTATGTCCCGAAACGTGGAGAATATGTCTTTGAATGTTTATAATTATGGTGACCAGAAGTATCAGATTCCTGATTTCTTCTACATCAATAACTCTATCAGGAAAATCAGTGTTAACGATACGGATTGTGGTCAGGGGCGAATCTAGAAATTTTATCTAATGGGTGCACAGTTAATCATAAAAGAAAGGAAGATATAAAGAAGACTCGAACCTAAGTCACTGTGGGTGCACACCCTAATTTTTACCATGTGATGTACCAAATTTTTAATGCTCTGTGTAATAAAAACTGAAACATATATACTAATACGGGTTCACTTGCACCCATAGAGTGTTAGGTGACTTCGCCCCTGATTGTGGTTCGACAATTCCCAGTTAGGTGTCTTGGACATCTCTGAAGAAGCTGTCCTTGAGTCATTTCAAGCTCGATGGCGAATGCATCGATACGATTATATCTGGATGTCCGGTTCTCGAAAGCTTATCCCTGTCTTTTTGCCATGAACTGATGATTCTTGATCTCAGCAAATCGTTGAGTCTGAGAAAATTAGACATTTACAGCAACATTTCGTATCCGGGTCCGAATCAGATTGTTGCACCTCATTAAATGAAGCTACACTAAACATTTGCTTTTCTGAACCTGGTTTACTTCAAGAACAGATGCTAGAGAAGTTGCAGAATGTTGAAAAACTTACGTTCGGGGAGAACTTTCTTAAGGTATGTGATTTGTGTATTCCAAAAACAAAACAAATGTACATTATTAATGCGTTCTCTAATAGCTAGATGTTGCAGCAGGCAGGGCTAGACGTATTCTATTTTAGAGTAAAAATAAATGGATTATTCTATTTATAGAATAAACTCATTTTTATTCTATTATAGAATAGAAAATAGAGTAAGAATGAAACATTTTTATGCTAAACTCCGTATTAGAGTAAAAGTAAAGTGGGGTTAAGATGCTAGAGCTACGCTCATCATTGAGCAATACTTTTTTTATTTTCTTGTATAGATTTGTGTTTTGGTATTTACTGTATCTATATATATATATATATATATATGTTTCTTGTTAGATTTTATCTCTTGCCGAGCTCCGTCGTGCTCCCTTTCCAAGCTTCAAGGTCAAAAATTTGATACTTGTGACAATGATCTCTCAATATATAATTCCTGGTATAGTCAGGGTGCTACAAAACTCACTTGAACTGAAGAAGCTAACAACAATACACACAAGGGATTTCTTCTACCAAATACGTGTATATTTTCCATAACCCTCTTTTATTTTCTTATCATCTTTGAACCATGTCCTTTCACTTGCGGTTTTGTTAGAATTTTAAATATTGACATGCAACCGGTTTATCGAAAACCTTTTCTGATGTACAGGAGAAGCATATTGACACCTACTTGAATTTGCAAAGCTTGAGTTCGGATCAGTGCTGGATTGTGGAAGCGAGGGTCTTTGAGAACATGAGAGATTGGGATATAGAGTCGAAGCACGTGGCTTTGTTCATGGAACTTATGTTTAAAACCACAAAGACGTTAGAGAAGATGGTCGTTCGGTTGGAACGTTATGATCAAGGTCGAATTTTTGAAGAGTTGCTTGAGATGGTCCCAGTGCTCTCTGACAAGAATAATGTCTCCATAGTGATCAGATCATCCAAGTCGAATCAGAGAGATTAGTCTTGTATCTTTTTTTCTGCTGAGCAAAGTATGTAGTAAGCAAACTTTATTTACTTTGTAAGAGTCGTTTGAGCATCATCATTAGAGCATATGCTGTGATCAATTCTAAAGTAATTTCTGTAAATAAATATAATGATAAATTTTAGAAAAGTAAGAAAGAGATTAAGAAGGTGATCTTTCGGTTAAGACGCCAAAACAATGTTGAGAAAGTAAGCTCCACTTTGCTCTTAACAACTTGTTCATTTAATTTAAAACAACCTTGTTCATTTAATTTAAAACAACCTTGTTCATTTAATTTAAAACATCCTTGTTCTAAGCTCCTAAGCCCAATATTATAACTAAAGTTTTGGCTTATACATGTCTCAAGAAGATACTGATGTCAAACAAAAGAAGATTGGCTTTATGCAATATCTAGTTTGGATAAGGTGTTATCGCCATCACAAAACTTCAACAATGTGTGGGTCGGCAGGTGCCGTCAAGCTATCACATCACCAAATCTATACATGTATTAAATCTCAACTTGTATTGGTTAACTACTCATTTATCATGTGTGAACAATGTATAACAGATATGTGACTGAGAGACACTAAGATTCTGTATCAGATAAAATCATTGCACACAGAAAAAATGTCAACAAAAGTAGGCTCATAGGAAACCACAGCATCGCATGATTGACCATAGATGCCACATCCGATCTGATCCTATCTACGCATGAAGAAAGAAATATCAAGAATATGATGGTTTAATGAGTTCGAATGGAGTAGACATGTTTCAGTTAATAAATTGGTTTTCCCAAGAAGTTACACATTTGTTATTTGTTTTTTAGTACTCTTCACAATGCTTACCTATTTTTTCTTCTTTTCAATGATTGTTTTTTGTTCACGCGGGTAAAAGGGTCTGGGTCCTTGCCTCTTTGGGACATAGAAGAAAGCTTTCTTTACTCAAATGATTCGTTTCCATAATCCATTTAGCTTAATATATATTTTATTAACCTGTCAAATAATTACTTCTGATGTAAATGTATTGCATGTACTTGAGAAAAACTATAAAAACCAATGTGTCGAAGTGTTCACCAACAATACATCTGAAAATGCGGATAAAAGAGAACCTGCAAGAACATTTTCATCTTGAAACTATGAGATGTTCTGATTATTTCACAAAATGATTTATTAATAAAAAAAGGTAAGTTACCAAATTTACTTTCAAAGATCTAAAATAAAACAGAAAGAAAACACGTCTTCGTTATTGGTAGTCAATAGTTGTTCTTTATAGAAAGGCTAAAAATGATGAAATATGCGACGGAAAGCAAAAATAAACTAACAACGTACTCGTTTATCTTGATATGATTATCATAATTACCCAGGATTGCAAGATTTCAAATCATCTGCAACATGATGCGAACACCTTGCTTTAAGTATAAATGTATAATTAGGTCTATATACTTTAGGATCTCACCATACCACTTTAGGAACTTTCAACATTTTTAGAAGTGTTGTTGTTTCCTTTTGTAACTGAAGAAGTGTTGCTGTCGAAGTAGTATTTATAAACCTTAGTTTAATTTAAAGTTTCGAAAAAGAATCAGCATAGCTAACTGATATATATATATTAACTAGTAGGTGATATAACTAACTAATGTTTTTATAATGTTACATCCTACTTCAAATCAAGAATTTAAATAGAACTGAAAAATATAAAGCAATGTTCTTGGAGAAACAAAAAATAAGAACATTATGAATGAAATAGAGGTAGCTAGTAATTGAATCTTGTCTAAACTAAACTGTATTTTTCTATTTTAGATATAAAATGATATGCTAGAATAAGTTCTCATTCATATTTGTATGCTTTTCAATTAAGTTTACTCAACAACATTCCATGATCAGATTAATTGATAAAAACATGCCTAAATATGACAGAATTGGAATGTCAGTAAGTGATAAGAACGGCAGTGCCAATGACTTGATAAACTCGAATCTGATTGCAGTCTTTTTTAAATGATTTATTTCAATGTGTGGCATGAAACTGCTGATCTGAAGTGATATTTTTGGCCCTACAAATCTTGATTTATGAAAATTTAAAGATATTGGTAATTGATTAAAGACTTACCTTACCGCATGTGAATATGTGACAAGAAGTAACACCAAATCCAAGTTAAAGCTTGTTTATTTTGTGGATGTGCATAAAATATTTATTCCAAATAATTCTAATTTTTCTTGTTAGAAATGTATAGTTTTATATTTGTTAGTTGTCACTTATAACATATACGGTTTGATCTACGTTGTTTATATCAGCCTATTCCATATAATATTTTCCGTAAAATAACATATAATATGTTATTACAGACTATTAAATTATTTTTGTAACATTCACTACACATTTATTACAAAACTGAGTATACAGGTTGACATAGAGATCTTTTTGAATTGAGTTCTTCCAAGCTTAATAGAAGAAATTGCAGAATTAACATCTCTTATGGAAATAATTTCATGGACAGCTTAAATCACTAAACAAAACAAAACTGATTATATTTCTAGATCACAAACAAGACCAAATTCCTTTTAGATTTGACCAAATTATGAACGAAATGTTAAACCTACAACAATGATTGTCATGATTTCATAATTCGTATTACTAAGTACATTAGAGAAGAGTTTATGTATTTATATTCAACTTTCGTTAACTGAGGAAAAAAGATCAAATGTGAAAAAGATCAAACATGGAAAATTTGATGACAAACTATTAGATCATATGATATTGTTTGATCATTTGTTATTTAATATAAATATTTTGATGATTTAGTCTATTTAAAATTTTCCTATGATTTAGGAGTTTTACTTCTCAAAATTATAAAAACCTAAGAAAAAGAAAGTTGTTAAAAAAATTGAGGAAAATTGTCAAATACATGTATAACTTTGAAATTCAACCCTTGTTTTAAATGAGTTTATTCTGAATTTCTGTTGGTCTAACTTTTATTCTCACTTATCTTTTCGAAGAAAACATTATCATATTTAGCATTACCAAACCTTTTTCACTCGAATCATAAATGACGAACAAGTAACATGAAATAATATGTTAAGATACGGCGATGCAAAAGAAAAATCATATGTCATATTTTTTATATGGTTCGACTCATAAATTTACAAATATACAAGTTTTCTTTAATTTTAAATATGAAAACAAAGCAATGAAACATTAATATCTAGGAGTTACGAGAATTTTCAAAGTTGAAAATATAGGTTCCTACTCTTTTAAGAAAGATACAATTTTCTTATGTAATCAACACAATAAAGTGAGTAGACTGCATAGATTGACAATAATTGACATAATTAAGTATCTTTGAATTGGTTGTGTTGTCATTCGAGGACTTTCATGTATATATAGGCATGCCTCTTCACATTATCTCGTCAAAAACTCTATCCAATGCAATAACATAACAAAAAAATTGTATTTATTTCGGCCTTAAAACTTTTTCACTCAACCATAGACTAACAAATACTATGGAAGTATTGAAATAAATATGTAGTAAATTTATGATATTGAAAAACTGATACATGTTGAGTGGATATCTCGAAGGAAAGAAATCGAGAAAGCATAGAAAAATGTGGATATGGTGGCAAATGCATTATTATTTGTATTAAAGACATAAAACTTCGTAGAAAAAATGATTCGAATATGAAAAATGTGAGTGAGACCACCGATCCTGGTGAAAACTTTTTTTTACACATAGAAACTAAAAATCCAATGATTATGATTGAAGATTTAATAGTTGTCAAATTCAACTTTTCGACTATTTCAAATAATTCGATTTTAGTTGGTCTTTGTCCTTATGATTAAAGTGGGGAGGCATACCTATTTGATTTGAACGACTAAAACTTTCAAACGACAAATCCCTATTTTGTATTAGATCAAGAAAACAACGTGTACATTAATCCCACCCAAAAACGACTTTAGATATATACTTAACTTGTTATAAGTAAGCAAAACTCAATTATATTACACCAGCTGCTTATTTCATCTCCCCATTGATCTAGTAAATATTTCTACCACCGTTCTATCAACATGTAGAAGTACGATCTTGGAATATGTTTTTGGTACTCACGTCTGGTTAAGTAGATGATAACTAGTTGAACAACCAAGCATGTGATCAGGTGATTAAGTGTAGACGATTAGTCATGTAAATCAAGGTTTTAAAACGAGCTTCATTAACTACGAGTATTGTCGCGCGGAACCATCTTGACAACCGTAGATTGTTTTAAAATATCCTATATTTGTACATTTCAAATTTATTATAGATTTTAAAGCGTCGTTGGTCTCTTTATTTCATCCATATAAATATTTTTTTAAAAAACATAAAAGACAAAAAAAAACAAAAGAGAATCATTTTTCATCAGATTTGAAGCATTTGAGCAGAGGGCCCCTGAAATTTATGGATTTTATGCGAGATTTCAGCTAAAACTTTTTTTAACAAATTTAGAGATCTAAAAAAAATTTTACGAACTTATGTTTATATAGCTTTTAATTAAAAAAATGGAATTTTTTTGTCAGTGTTTTACTTAACATGGTCCATGACCAGCCCTGTATTTGAGATAGTAAAGAATGATAATGCTCTTAATTAGATTTGAAGCCTTCCTCAGTGTAAAAAACAGAATATTACAAATTTGGGATAATAGAAAGAAATGATATAAACCAAAGAATTCTAATATCAAGAGCAGTTAAATTTTCAGCGATTTTTCAACACAAAATTGCGGCATCTGACTGCAAGTATATTCAATTATTAGAAAACAAAATTTTAACAAAAAAAAAATAGAGAATTTTTAAATTTATATAGAGAAAAAAAAAAGAAACCAATAAAAGTCTAGAACGAGCATCACATCAATCATCATCAACCTTAACTCCTCTTTCATTATTTAGACCGAAAGCCAAACTACAAGCTCCCTCTATCCCACTCAGTTCCACTTCCATCTTTCAGAAAAAAAAAAAAAACAGAACCTCTTTGAGTTCTGAGTTTTAGGTTTTGCACTATTACTTACCTTAAAAAATAAGAAAGTAAAATAAACAATTCTTTATTGGTTTCTCAGGGGATGGAGAACTCGTACGAGTCAGCAGCCAAGTGGTCTGGTTCCAACGGTCCATATAATATGCTCTCATGTTCTTTATTACAGTCTGATTCTGACCTTAGCCGCTTTAACCTCGGCTTCTCTTCTTCTTCCTCCTCTGGTACCTTCCCGGCGGATGAGTTTGTCGGTGGGATAGAGAAAGGTGAGTTACTTTCAAGAAGCCACCGTCTGGCTGAGAAGAGACGCCGTGATCGGATCAATTCTCACCTCTCTGCTCTCCGGAAACTTGTCCCTAATTCCGACAAGGTATGTCTCTAGTTCACAACTTGTTGTCATTGAAATGCTTTCGGTTTAGATTCAAGTTTAACAAACCGGTTTTGTTTAGCCCCCTTCGGTTATGGCGTAGTTAGACCACCAAGGCACCTCAAATTACCAGCAAAATTGCTGTCACTTGAATTAGTAATGTGATAATAAACTGACAGTAGATAAGGTCTCAAATTATCAGCAAAATTGAAACCGGCTTGTTTCGGTAAGGAATAATCAGTCTGAGTGAACCGGTTTGAACCTGACTCGGTTTGGCACATGTGGTGGTTGTTAGTTGTTACAGTTATATCACTGTTTTTTTAACTGTACGGACTATAGTTAGACCAAACTAGACTATGAGCTGGTTATGCAGTCAGATTGAATTTTAAAATATTAATTAATCGAACAAAAATCATTAAAACTATCAAATAATCTTGAACCGAATAAACAGAAAACTAATTAAAAAGTTACTAATGTTTTATATTTGGTATTTATTTATATTTTCATTATGAATTATTTACTTTAAAATTATTTATTTTAGTTACTTTTGAATTTATACATTAAAAGTAATATACATAAAAAAAATTGTGAATCATAATTGATCTGGTTGAACTATCATCCAAATAATTATCCGGTTAAGTTTTGGTTCGGTTTAAAAAACATCTGAGTTATATAGACAACAGTCACAAGACAGCTCCTTTAAAGTTTAGATCAAAACAGTCCATTTCATTGTTTTCCTCATGTTTTGGTTTAGTAATGAAATCTAATTTCAGTAAACCGGTTTTTAAACTTTGACCTCTACACAGTTAGACAAAGCAACCCTCTTAGCAACAGTGATAGAACAAGTGAAAGACCTCAAACAAACTGCAACACAGTCTCCAACCTTCCAAGATCTTCCAACAGAAGCAGATGAAGTAACTGTTCTGCCTGAAACCATCTCCAATGCCTTTGAATCAGACACAATCATCTTCAAAGCTTCTTTTTGCTGCGAAGATCAACCAGATGCAATCTCAGAGATCATCAGGGTTCTCACAAAGTTTCAACTCGAAACATTACAAGCTGAGATTATCTGCGTTGGAGGAAGAATGAGAATCAACTTCATCTTAAAAGATAGAAACTGCAAAGAGACAAGAACAAGCATGGCTGCATCTTCAAAAGCTTTGAAGCAATCTCTTTGCGCTGCGTTAAACCGAATGGCTTCTTCTTCTTCTATGTCTACTTCTTCGGTTTGTAGGATCAGAAGTAAAAGACAGAGATGGTTCCTCTCTTCTCATTATTCACAATAACATTTTCTTAATACCATTTTAAGAACACAGATCGCATTATTTGTTCACAAGTGTTACGTGTAGCTTACGTTTCTTCCTAAACAACATAATGTTTGTATATTCAAAGATTAGCATTTGCAAGAAGATAAACATTATTAATGAAAATTTGATTAGGAAGATAAAGATTTAACGTTAATAGAGGATCCATAGAATCCAACAAAAACGAAGACAAGAACACTTAAAACTGAATCAAGATCCAAACAAAAGTACTTAACGAAATGAAATAACTGGAAAGTGAAGTGTTTCAAGAACAGTCTCTCTACTTAGATCGCTGTCTCATCTTTCGTCTCTTCCTCTTCAGTCTCCTCATACGCTTCTTCTTCCACTGTATAACAAGAACAAACAGAACTTAGCGTAATGGTGAAGAAAGAGACGTTACAGATTATTAGTTAAATGTATGGAACAAGATTGAAAGGATCAATATACCTTGGCTCTCATGGTGTAGGAACTCTTTTTCTCAAAACCCTAGTCGGCTATTTCCCGGTGACGGTAGCAAGAAGAGGAAAGGGTGCTTAACTCTGGATATATACCCCTGAAAACCCTACGATGGAAGCAGACTTGGGCATTTATGTTAAGCCCATGTAATATTTTTGGGTTTTTGTGTTATGGTTATACTATCATTTGGGCCATTCATGCTCTAAGGAAATTAGAAAGAAAAAGATATTACTGAACATTATTTTTTTACTGTTATAAACAATACAGTACTAATTATTGTGTAATGATTCTACTAATTCTTGAAAAGATAGCTCTAATATTTTATAGTTACATATACTAGTTTAACATGCATCCAGTTATCACATCATGCAAAACTAAAAAAATAAAGACATAATTACAAAATATGAATATGCATATAAATTAAATTAGTATATATTATCTCGTATGGTGGAGCTTAAATTAAAATAATAATGTCTCATCTATTGGTAGAAAGACGTGGTTAGTAGGTAGAGTTCCATGCTGGCTATAAAAAATGTAATTTAAAAGTCAACCATTAAGATATTCGTAATTTATACAGAAGCTCGTTCCCTTTGGTCGAGCTGACTTTTTAGGTACAAATCTCTAATAATTGAGATACTCCAACCATAAATATAAATAAGTGGATTCATGACTCTCAAGTGATAACGTAGTTATCGTTGACAAAATAAAAAATAATTTGTATGATTGTATCTTTCATCTGAAATATTTGATTATGTTATGGTATCTGAGTGCCGCAGTTCGCTCTAGAAGGATTAGTTACTAAATGTTAATGATTCTATTAT
>CAJHQP010001984.1:0-96950 GCA_905132765.1 Moricandia arvensis | reverse complement strand
AACAGGTTACTTTTGCAAATTCCTTTAAGTTATACGGTCAAGTTTAATTTATTTAAAGAACAATTTCTTAATTTCACAGTAACATTACAACCAAAGTCAAGTATGATAAACATCTAAAAAAATTCGATTTAGTAGAGAGTTATTTGGTTGGTATGAATGAAAGCACTAACAAGACATATATAAGTGTGCTTGATATAATTGTTCCTAACGAATAGGAAACAATCAAATTCGGAAACAAAGTCAATGATGGAGTGCACTAACCACAAACTCACTCACAAGTGCTATATTTGTGCTTAACCACTTTCTCCATCCTTTGATAAGACTAATTGACATTGATGTCGATTTTTTTTTTAAATTCTATAAGGTTATCTGTATCAACACAGCAGAAAAGACACACTATAGAAAGTGAAAATTTTACCTCTAACTGACAAAACAATTTATTTTTCACATGTGACATATACCAATCACATCAGTTTATAATTGAGTCATGTTGATCCAAATTTAAATAGATTTTTTTCTGCAAAAAAAAAAAATACAACAACTTTATAAATGTAAAGATACAAGAGAAGGGTATGGATAAGCATTGGGGCACTCAAGCCATACAGGGGATAGGAGGTATGCCTAAATCTAGAAGGTGGATTATTTGGGATTAGTCTAAAAGTTAATCCAGGATTCTTCTTTGATAAACTAAAATATCATGATTTGGTATTCCACTTTGTGTGAAAAAGGCTCTTTAGTAGTCTTTACATATACAGGATTACCCACCAATAACCAACTTTTATCCTAATTATCACTTAGAGACTTTTGTACTAACAGTAAACAAATCAAGCTTTGCATATAATTAGAGATAAGAAAAAGGTCGGTCTTCAGTCTTCATGATCGAATTTAAATAGTAAGCAAAACCGAGATAATTATAAGTTGAACTTTAACTAAAAGAATCACGTGGATGAACATTCGTGTAACACAGGCAAGCAACATAAATGGCACAAAGGCATTTGATTCTAATATGACATGTCTTTTGATGCAGTGGAGCTCAGGTACAATCTCAACATGTCTTATGTTCAAATGCCATGGAAACTTAGGAACCACTTCTTCGGTTACAGTTGTCAAGAAGAGATATGTTGGTGGTTTAACACAAAAATGCTAGCATCTAGATATACAACAAAGTGAAATGGCGTTCTTAACGTCTTTGTTGATGACAAATATGACAACATGATCGATTCTAGATCTGTCTGGTGCCGGTGGACAGGTCTCCAAGGATTAGGCGGTTGAAGCTCAACCCATCGCACACCATAAATTATCTAAAAACATGACCGGTTCTAGGTAAAGTCAGTAAAACATTGGTTTTAAACCTCCAAAATTTGAAGAGGTAATGTATTTATGCATAGACTGTCAAATTGTTTTTAACAAATATTTTTAATTAAACATTTTGCTAAAATAGTTATTGTTCACAAAATCTCAAAGCTGGTTCTGTGACCAATCTACACATTTTCCTGCTGCAATCCTCCCAATATTCCTGTCCAACTTCTTTGCCTACTTGACAAACAAATCAGAAATAGAACTCTCTCAATAAAATCACAAAGGACTGCTCCTTACAAGGATGAGGTCTGGTCACTTGGTTTACTCTACAAGAAAAACCAGTGTACTTTTTCATTCTAGATATGAAACTAGAATGCCTCACGTTGCGGTCATTTTAACATTTTTTTTTTTGTTGAACTAATTTTACATTCTGCAAAAATTTACAAGCAAAAGATATTTGAAACATGACAAAACAAGTCTTGAAGATTTAAGGTTAACACACACACACATAAGACCAAGTGTATTTGTTCTGAACACGCACATACAAAATAAGAGATTCCAAAGTCTTACAACACAGATTACTAATTAGTAAAAGAGTTTTCAAACACATCATTAAAGAAGACTGAAACATTGGAACTGTGCATAGTGTGTTTTGTTTTGAGCATCTTTCTTTCAAACCCTGAGAGGGACTGGGTCTTTGTTCTTCGATTTCTCCACTGCAGTTGGAGCTGAAACAAAACACAAAACAAAAAAAACAAAAGCCATTAGGTTTAGAGGAAGATGCTTGGCAAAACAAAATGGCTCTTACCTAAGCCAATAGAATCAGAGCCCTTCATGATCTTCAGTTTCCTACATGTTTCAGTAAATATCCTGCAAGTAGCAACAACTCATAAAGGAAACCATATTTCTAAATAATGTTTGGTCCATCTTTACAAGGAACTGAGTTCAAGAGAAGCTTACTCCCAAGGGACATCTCCAACGAGCATCCAGTCACCGTCTTTGTCTTCATAAGTAAGCACAAACTCTGATCCATGAAGAAGATCCTTCAGCTTCATCTCACTCATTCTTTCCCTCCCATGAGCTCCATGAAGTCCACATTGACCTGAGATCACAAACCAAAAAAACAAAAGAACTCACAGTTCTTGTTTCATATCTTGTAATAAAGGGTTTGTTTGCTTATGAACTCACCAAGAGTGAAGCAGCTGAACATTTTCTCAAGTGCAGAAGACAAGTGTTGATAGCAAGTGTAGGTTCTCAAATCAACTTTCCTCAGATAGGGAGCACCATCCATGCTCACCTTCACAAACAGAGCGCCAAGACCAGGTTTCCCATCAACCTCATTAGTGTTCTTCGAAGTAGAAGAAGCCATTGTGTTCTTCCTGAAAGATCTGACTGGAGGCCAACCAACAACTTGTGCCCTACAAAACCAATGACACATTACCACAACACATTATGTTCTTTTACTCATAAACAAACTCATAAACTAGTGAGCATTCATTACACACTTGGCAGCAGGTGCATTGTTGGAACCACTCTTCGCAAGGGATCCTCTTTTGTTTCCAGAGACAACAACATTCTTGTGCCCTGAAGCATGGTCTTTACAAGGGAGCAGCGGGAAGAGAAGTTTCTCATCAGGAGTTCTTGGACTTAGCAAAACCGAAATCAGTTTCTCTCTGGGGAGATTGAGACTCAGGAAGGCCTAGCCTTAGCTCTGTAGCTTTGAAGTTGAGACAGCTCTTCTTGTCACTGTCTTGAACAACATTGGGAATGGTTGAGCTGTCAACAGAGGAGCAATCAGACAAACCCAAGTAGTTGCGTTCCTTCAGACCCTCCTTGTCCTCACTTGGCAATCGATAAGACATGAGTTCTTTAGTTTTGTACAACTTGTTCTTATCTGCTTAGCATCAAACAAGATTGCATGAAGAAACTTCTCAAACTCAACACAGTTCAAGCAGCAACGCTCTACATTGAAACTTAGTTTTCTTGAATGTTAAAAACAAATCTTGACCTAAGTGAAGCTAGTACCTGGAGAGATGTAGTGTGTTCTTGAATGTTAGAAGCTAGTACCTGGAGAGAGAAGACAAACACAATAGAGAAGAGCAAACTAACGAGAGAGGAGGAGAGAGAAAGTGCACGAACTTTGGTGAGAGAAGGGAAGCAGAGGTCAAGGACCATCCATGGAAAAGGAACAAGAAAGGCTTAACAAAAGCGCAACATTCAAGAACAAGAGAGAAGAGAACAAAAGATGAAAGGAGTGGCAGTTTTGGTAATAAAATACAAAAGCATGGGCTGAAAAATGGTAGGAAGATCGGACGGTTGAGAAAGAGTCTGAGACGTTGGATCTGTGAAGGAGTATAATAATAAATACATGTCGTTGTTACAGGTAACATGGTTTCAGGTTTTTGGTTTGGAACGATGCCTGAAAATATATTTTAAATAAAATTATCTAAATGACCATTTTGTCCTTGCTTTTGTTTTTGCTGGTCCACAAATAACATGCGTGTGTTTATTACTACCTCCGTTTCATTTTACTTGTCGTTTTAGGTTTGTACACACAGATTAAGGAAACATTCAATTTTACATATTTTCTAGATAAAAATACAATTACCTATATATTTCAACCAATAAAAAAATAGAATAACATATAAAATTAATAAATTCTGTATTGAAACTACAAAACGACACTTATTTTGAAACGAAATTTTTTCTCTACAACGACATATAAACTGAAACGGAGGGAGTATTGTTTTTATAATATATTATTTGTGTTGCTACATGTTTAATGTTTCATTAAGATAAGGTTCAAGGAAACATTGTAATTAACGTGTATATATCATTTTATTTTGTTATATAAAGCTAAGAATATGATTTAAAAAGAAATAGGACCATCCTAATACTTAAAAGAGTCTCAGTGGTCTACAATGCCTATGAAATTTAATGTGTTCCATATGATCTGAGATTGTAATAGTTATGGGACCGCATATAGGTTGATATTTTGTCTACCTAAATTTGGCATATTTCCCAGTGAAAGTTAGTAAAGAAAAAAGTAGCACCGAGCAATAAAATCAAATGGTAACTTTGGGAGATTACGAAAAAGTAGGTAGTGTAACAAAGAATTAAGGTTATTATTTTGTGTAACGCTAGGCGGTGGTCAGGAGTGTTGTAGAGTATTTTTTGTTTAGGGGGATCTAGGTCAATTTTTTTAACACTTAAACTGATTTTTTTTTAAAATCAGTTTGAAAAAATTGTTTCATTTATCTTCGATTTGTCGACTAGGCGGGCGCCTAAGCGCCACCTAGACCAATTTTTAGAACACCAGTAAAACTATAAAGTTGACGGAGGAAACATAGTTAGGGACAATAAATCTACCTAAATCCGATTTTTAGTTACTAATTAACTAAATTTAAATTAAATTTACCGTTCCATTTTATCTATAAAAAGTTACTTTCTTGAAAAATTATCTATAAAAAAAATTTTATCTATAAAAAGTGATTAAAGCTAGAAAACTACATGTAATACAAAATACAAAATGTATTTTGATTTTTTTTAATTTATAAAAGTAAAGTTATCTTAGTAGATATTTTAAAAACAAAAAGAATAAATACATTATTAAAAACAAAAATAAAATACATTATTCTCTAAGCAATTTTTCTAATAATTTTAAAATTATCAATTCAGTAAAATCTACTATTTAATTTATATTTTTCATATACATAAAAATTAAAATATATCTTCTTAAAACAGTTTTTATAACATATTTGCTTTAAACATATATCAAGATATGATATGTAGGTACTTAAGTATCAATTCTATTGTACTAGTAATACATTTATAATTTGTAAACGTAGCTATTTGTTTATATCCTTATTTGTTATTTTTGTTATATTATATTCTAGTTATATTATATAATCTAAGAAAATTTTCAGCTATATTACATTTTCACTTGAAATTTCATTTAAATTATATATTTTCTAACTTTACTATACCTTTGAAGAATAAAAATTAAATTATCATTAAAATAGAGCAATTATATTCATCATACAAATTATTTTGGAGTTAGTTGATTTTTTTTAAAATATATATATTAGAAATGCTTTAAATATGTGTAGTCATTCAATTCAACATGTGGATCATCAATTTTATATTTTGTTAACAATAGCGGTAGTTGTGAAATCCCAACAAGAGTACTTAAAAAAGAACCAAAATCTAATTATTTAGAAAAGTAGTGAAGTGATTACACGCATGAACAAAATTCTAAGAACACAATCAAACGTGAAAGTGGAATAAGAGCAAATAAAACCAAATAAAAAATACTACTTATAAGAAAAAGAAGTGATGTTGCTTCTTATATATAGTTCATCATGATCAAAAGGACAACGTTTAGGAGAAGGAAACAAACAATCAGGCTTGGCAGTTCGAAGTTGACATGCCTGTCACCTAACTTCCATCACCACCCGCACAAAGTTGATATGACTATTTTATGTGTAACTTTTTTTTTTTAATTCTTCGTTTAATGTAAAGGCATACATCAAAAGATCGAACTTTATACAAGACTCAACTATGTATTTGGGTATTCTATTAGTTCTAATGGATTGTAATTTAATTTGTAAAGGAAGCAAAAGGAAACTTAAGCTGGGAGTCTGTAGCTGACTTTGCTGTTAGCTTGTTAAGTCTAATGGGGGCTTCAGCTTCATCTTATTATTGTGTTAACATTGACCCTTCCCAAAAACATAATGTTCTGTTTATATGTGTTAGAGATAACTTCATCAAGTACTTTGTAAATTGCAAGCGCCTCCAATGGTACAATGTAACTTGATTGCTTACTCGAGGTTTTGGTGGAAGACGTATAGAAGTAGCAACCATCAACAATCAAGATACTAGTGTCCAGGTAGCATATTAACAGGAGTATATAACAAGCTTTTCATTTTTACAAGAAAAAAATATATACAAACTTAAGTGAAAGAAACACAAAGCGAAGCTTTTATTTATTATACAAACTTCACCGGTTCGCTATTGATTTCAAGCCACAACGGTTTATCATCCAGCCGCAACCACTAGAGTCACCCCAACAAACACCAGATCATGCTGCTTTCACCATGTCTCCGCATTCACCACTACAGCCACCGCCGCAACCGCTAGCCTTTGCTGCTTTCACCATGTCTCCACATTCTCCACTACAACCACCACCGCAGCCGCTAGCTTTTGCTGCTTCAACCATGTCTCCGCATTCACCACTGCAACCACCTCCGCAGCCGCTGGCCTTTGCTGCTTTTGACCATGTCTCCGCATTCACCACTGCAACCACCACCACAGCCGCTGGCTTTTGTTGCTTTCATCATGTCTCCGCATTCTCCACTACAACCACTACCACAACCACTTGAGTTTGCTGCTTTCATCATGTCTCCGCATTCTCCATTGCAACCACTACCGCAACCGCCGGAGTTTGCTGCTTTCATCATGTCTCCGCATTCCACCACTACAACCACTACCGGCAACCACTAGCCATAGCTGCTTTCACCATGTTTCCACATTCACCACTACATCCACCCCCGCCACAACCACTTCCTTTCTCAGGAGCTATGATAGCAGCTGCAGCCTGCCCACTTTGTAATGTTTGCCTTCACTTTATTTTCCCACGGTAGCTACCAAGTTTAGTCTCTTTGCTTTCCTCTTTTAGTCCATTACTTTTAAGGCTTTCCTGTTGCGCCACTTTGGTTGTGGCATCAAAGCCATTGGATCCTCCTTTCTTCAAAAGAGTATTGAGTATGAAACAGATATAATCACAGGCAAAACCAACCAATTCTCCTCAGCCTGCATATCGAATAGAGTCAAAACGAGGAAGGCAAAGGCACAAGAAAACAAAAAAAAATTAAAAAAATCAATGGTCTACACTTGCCTCAATGGAACCAAACTTCAAATCCAACAAAGCCACAAGCTTTTCCATATGGATGCTGCTTAGAGAATTCTACAAGGGTCCATGAAATCCTCATCCTTCTACCGGTTTGCACAGTGCTTTTGGTTCATAATCCAGCTTTCTCCCAGAGAAAATTTTCACCTGTAACCAATCAAAAGCATCTCATCACTGAAATGCATTGTCATTCAAACAAGAAGAATCTTTTGGAGTGAAACAGCAGAGTATACCACTCCTAGTTCCCAAAGCTCAAACAGTGGCGTATTCACATCCGTTTGCTTGAGTGACCATTCCGAGTCCAACAAAGACCAGAAAGTGGCCCAGTATACTCTGCGAGCACATGACTTTCACCAGAGTCCATCACACGCAATCACTTGTCTTTGAGCAGTATGATCACCCTTTAAGTGTTCGCTCCATCACTATATTAAAGTGGTTTTGTGTTATCATATAGTAGAGTGCCATTCATTTTGCAAGAGAGAATGTTGCCTATAATTCCATACCTCATTTGGAGTGAGATCACCTCCGTTTGGGTTTCATCACAACATGGGTTGAACTCTTAGCATGACGGGACTTTCTGATGATTGGAAAGAAGCAAGAGCTCTGGCACGACGGCCTCGACTGAACCATGTGTAAAACAGACGGACAGTGTGTTGGCGGAGTGAACGAGACTGCGACTCTCAGGCTTATGGGTTTCGGATCAGTTTTACTACCTTTAACTGGGTGTTAACTCCAACTCACTTCTCAACAGAAAGTTGAGTAACAAACTGGTGAGAAAAACTCATTTAGTGACAAAGATGCAAAACCTAAGTTCTTAGGTTCCCTGAAAACTGGTATTTTAGAAGGTGAAGAGGAGACAAGCTGGAAATGAAGCTCTCCTGTTGGTTCACATTGGAAAAAAGCAACTTGCTTTCCGCCAGCTTCAGATAAAATGGTCAGTCTACGCTCAGCATCGAAAAGAGAATCAGGCTGAGTCTTGCTAAACACAACCGAGAGCTTTCCTTTATGTCCCTCTGGTATGTTTCTAACCTCGATAATCTCCACGAGAACCTGCAGGTTTTCAAAAAGGATCATAAGACTGCAACTATAAACAACAAGAGGAAAAAGCTGAAGAAACTACCTCAACAATTTCCACATCTGGAACTTGGATTAAACTCTGGAAACCATCTTTAGCAGTAGGTTCTTTGTCCAAAACATCAGAAACATAAGGAGAAGTTGTGACAGGTGCAGGTGTACTGCCTCTATACATTGCACCGGCTTTCCAGTATCTTGTACCAAACGTGTCCTCCCATTGAGCAGTAGTGTTAGAAAAACCGGTATCTAGCTTCTTACCTTTGCCACGGTCAGAATCTGTGTCATCATGCTCCAAAACCTTACCAATGAGCTTCTCCAAATCATTACAGTAAGCTACCGGGTGGAGCTGGTGTGTGTGCCAGATAAGGTCAACATCATAAGTGGGAACGCAAAAGCGTTTCAAAGACCTTTCTCTGTTCTTCTTAATCAGGTAGAGGAACCCTTTATATCTAGCAACAGCTTCTCGTAGAAAAACGTCGTTGCTTACATAAGATCTCGAAACCTGTCGCATGTACCACATCAACAGATCAGAAACATCATCATATATTTTCTTTTCATGATGATTTAACAACAAAAGCTACCTGGTAGTAAAATGAGCTTTGCCTCTTTACAGCTGAGACAAAATCATAGTTGGTGCATTTCTCAAGAGCTGGCCACTTTTCAGAGACTACCTTGTCCAAGTCAAGGTCATAAGGCTCCTCGGGATACAATCTTTTCCATAGCTCTTCAGTTTTAAGCTTGCAGTTCCCATTCACGGAAGAGACAACGCCAGATACGTCGAGTAACCTCCCGTAGAACTGCTCACAGTCAGTCTTATATCTCACCTATAGTTTCAAGAGCATATTATCAGCCAAAACACCCAACAACCATGATATTTCTTAGGACAAACTATGTGTTAGCGTACCGGGTTAAGCCTGTGACAATGCCAGATCCATTCACAGTCAAGAGGAGGGACCAAAGGCCCTTCACTAAGTGAGTGTTTTGCAAGCAAAGGAAGCCAACATGCATTGTACCTGAAACATCACTTAAAAGAAGTAAGAACCCATCAAGCGGTGGATGGTCTGACACAAAGTAAAGTGTCGATTGTACCTGTAGATGGCTTTATCAAGTGCAGGACGGTCGTAGAGACACCGGTTACGATCAACAGCTGCGAGGAAGAGAAGCTGTTGCTTAGCTGCAGCAAACAAGTCAACGCTAGTCTCTATCTTCTGAGCTTCAAGCCACTCCACTTGATGTTCATTCTCTTTATCCATCATCCAATTCAATCAATTTTTCCTTCAGAAAAAAATCAAAACTCAGTCTGATCCTTTATCTCTAATCTAATTGATCGTTTTAGAGAGCTAAATCATCTCAGGTCCAACGCAAATAAGCGACGAGTAGGATAAGAAGCTAAAAGGAAACTCTTTACCTCCAATTAAAGGTCTGAGATTTTTCGCGAGAGACTTGAGAGAAAAGCTTGTACTATATATAAGGACTTGAGAGAACTGTACGATCATCACAAAGAAGAAGAGACCTGTACGATCATCACAAGGAAGGAAGAGGATTATCAAATGACTATACTACCCTTTATCAATAATATTCGTTAAACCTACCACCAATAATTGGAGAGAAGAAGGCCTAAACGAACTGCTTTTAACGTCTACTGAATGACGAATACCGGTTTAAACCATACCGGTTATCAGAACCCTATCGGTCTAACAACGGTTTGGATATCAACAATCTCTTCTTACCTTCACAATCCAGTTTTGGATTAATTACACATAAAACTATGGGTTTGTGAGAAAGAATCATGCAGAATATATTTGTACAATCTGAAATCTAAACCGGTTATAACTCCTTTCACTTCTTTGAACCGGTGGGTCTTTGCATTCAGCCTGTGTCCTCCTCTGCAAAAGCTGTCCAGTTGAATGAGAGGAACCTTTAGAAGCTAATCTCCAGAGGATTATGACAAAACTCAGTTCTTCAGTGTATAGATCACACAACTCAATAATGTTTCGTTTGTAGCTTTTGAATAAACTCATATATTCTGTCACAATGTTAAAGATCAGATCCAACCATGATTTCACTTAGAAAAAAAAAGCTTTTGGTGATAAACCTTTTGTGACTCTTTAGCAGCAACAGAAACAGTGTGATATGTTTGTATCCTCACTGATCTATATATAACTTCTTAGCCTTGGAAAGGGCTTCTGATATTTTCAGTAGTAACATCAATGTCATGTCATCAATGGGCAGAGAGGTTCTTGATCAAGAAAATGATCAATGATACATATTTCCACAAATATCAAAATGAAGCAAAACTCCAACTAAGTGACATAATGAAATGATTTAGCATTCAAAAGATCTTACAAAGTTACATCAACACCTGGGATAGACAAAGATACACAGTTCGTGTGTGCATTCATATATTGGACTATTAATAGCTTACTACAGCTATGGAAGAGAGAAAGAAAGAATGATAGGACGGTACACATTCAAAACGAATAGATGGTTCTCCTTCTGATTAAGCCAAAGGTTCAGACTCTGGCAACTTGTGTGTTTCAGGTAGCAAACAGAGAAGGATTAGCAGTGGCGGTACTCACTTGGACCTCAAGCATCTCCAAGCGACGTTCCAGAAGATCCAACTTCTCATTCAGTGATGCCAATTTGCTCTTTGTCGTCGATTCTGTAAACACAGCAACTCACACTTACTATTAATGGAAAGCTTCATACATACACACAACATCCTCTCAAACCAGATGGAACTGAAGCTAAGCAGATGAAAGGTTCTGGATCTAAAAACATGAAAGTCAAAGGATCACAAGAAGATAACGCCAAAATCAACATAGAGTCGAATCAAATGAAAATGAGATCTCAACATAAAAAAAAGGTACAAACTTTTTCATCAAAACCCATCACACCAAAATCAATCTCCCAACTTTTCTTTGACAAAACCCCATAAAGTTTCTAAATTTAGCAACCAGACTTGAAACCCAACACAGAGAAAGCAAAGAAAGTTACCGAATTGGACGAGGAACTCGAAGAGACGACGAACGTTGAGGGAGATGTGTGAGATGAACTCACGATTCTCCCAATCTGCTTGAACAGCGATTCCTACGTTCACTGCGTTCGTGATTCCTCCTGCTTTCGCCATTAAAATCTAACCACAAAAAACTTCTTTGAAGTTTCCTCTTCTTCTTCCACAAGACGCAATATACAACTCACAGATTTTCAGATACTGCAGATTTTTCGGTCTGGTGAAACAAAATGATTGAGAGCTCGATTAGAGGACGAGGGTCACCTCCTTTTTTCAGTTTTCTCTCACAAAAGGTTCTGAATTTTGATCTTCTTTTCCGTCTTATGATGATTGAGGACGAAGTAGGGAGAAATGGGCGTTTTATGAGAGAAAGAGAAACTAAAGGGGCTGAATTGTGATTATTCGTTTATATGAAATGTGATTAGATTTTGTTATATTTGGTAGTGTGGACCAGTTCGGTTTGGTTTATTTAAATATTATTGTAGATTGCGTAGCTAGTATCCAATCTTTTCGTTCTATTCAAATGTCACTATCATCTGGTTCTTCTTCGTACCACCAAAAGATAAGAAAAAAGGTTACTATTACAACCAATCTTTTTAAACTTCCATTTTAAGATATGTCGTAAGTTAAGTGAATAATTTGGTAAACTAAAGAAATATTAATAAACTTAGATTCTATGACTTTTAAATTATTAAAGAAAATTAACTAATGTTTATAAATCTGAAGATCTGGTTTTGTATTCACCTCATATTCTATTTTTCTAACAACATATGTGGTAGTTGCACAAAAAATAATAATAATACTCTCTTCGTTTCATTAAAATAGATGTTTTAGAAAAAAATATTTATTTTTATAAAAGTATATATTATGTGTTTTCTATAAAAATAGTATAGATTCTAAAAAAAATATTAATTTTATTAAATTATTATTAATTAAAAATTATTAAAAATATTAAAAATAATATATTTATTATAATAATTTAATAAGTTTTTTTATATGCGTGAAAATACCAAAACATCCATCTTTGTGAAATAGAGAGAATATATGTTTGGCAATGATAACTGGTTTGCTAATGAGTATTATTGCGTTGATGATATTGCTGGATAACTTTATTAATATTCATTATGCATTCCGAACATAGAATATAGTAGCAACATGTTTATGTATGATAAATCTAGCTGTACATGCTCTGGAAATTCAAGCATCCTCTTAGAAAAGAGCATTTCGCTTGATTTAATACTCGATGGGTATCCTTTTAGAACACATGTAACATAGTCTACATGGAGATGAATAAATCTGTTGTGTGTTTTTGGTTAAAACTTTAGAGTTGTAGTTTGGATCTTAAAGATTTCTTTACTTGTTTCTTCATGTTTTTCTTTTGTCTAATCAATATATTGGGAATTGCTTCGTATTTTCTTCTTAGCGGAGTGGCTCAACTAAATTAGGGTTCTATATAAAGCCAAAATGATTTCAAAATTCGAGTCCAATATTTAAATATTTTACCAAAATCAGCTCTTTATCAGTAAAAGTTAAACTATCAGTATATCTTAGTTCTCCAAAAAAAAATATTTATGCAAAAACTATGGAAACCAAAATCATTTGACATGATAATTAACAGTTAATTAACTCCAAAACACTCTCTAGTTACTTGGATTGCAGTACACAACCGGCTCTCTACTGGTGACAGAATGATCAGATGAAATCAACAAGCAAACTCGGCTTGTATTTTTTGCACGACGGTGATGGAGACTCGGAACCATTTATTTTTTGAATGTGTATTCACCAGCGACGTCTGGCATGGGTTAATCTCAAAACTGCTCGGATCCCGTCATTCTAATAGCTGGTCTACGATCATGGAGCTGCTGGTGGATAGGCGTCTTGACAGAGTACAACTATTTCTGCTCTGGTATGCTTTCCAAGCAACTGTCCATTCGTTATGGAGAGAACGTAATGATGGAGACATGGTGAAAACATCTCAGACAGTGGCGCAGCTACAACGCTACGTTGACAACTTGTGAGAAATAGAATCACTACAATTAAGATGATGAGAAGAAAAGGATTTGAAGATGCTATGGGAGATGGTTTGCTTCAAGATGAAACATAATTTTTTCTTCTAAAATTTATTTTCTAATCAACTTTAAATTAGATTGCATTCTTGTAAAAAGGTTTTTGGAGATGAATAAATTTAACATTCATTTAGAAGATAATTAACAGTTAATTAAACTTGCGGCTCTTTGAGAATTTTTAATCACTGGAAGATATGTTTCTTGATGTGTGAAAAATATTTCTTCGCTAATATAGCAATAAATTTACAAAGAAAACTTATATGATACAGCAGAAACTAAACCAACATTAATAGCCAGACTATAAGAAAAACTAGACTAACCAGTTCTAACCAAAAGTTAAACACAAAGTCGACCAAAGTATGAACCAGAAAACACTTTTTTGCAAACAATTACTATTCACTGAAAACCGAGAAACAAACAAACTGCAATCAACCTGATGAATTTCAAATTGAACACCCTACTTAACTATATACTGTATGTGTTTTTAATATGTCTTAACTCTTCAAGTATATACTTAAATCCACCAAATAAGAAAGCTAGAACGAATATAAACGACACACTGCTCCATTGCTTGATATATCGTACATTAGTGGAAACTTTGGTTTGTTCTCTGATTATACTTGCACTTTGTCCTACATGAAAACATAATTGACACAGTATAAACAAGATATCACTATTTTATATGCATGCATGTTTGAAGGGTTTTGAGAATCAGGAACGCACAAGTATCTTTTGACTATGATCTTAGCTCTTTGATGGGGAATCATAACAGGAATATTCAGGCTGACTTAGCTGCAGCCTAACCTGTGCATGTGATTCATCGGCTGCATCTTCAAGCTCACCAAGTCCCAATCCATTTTTGCTAGACGTTGCATAAGCCTACATGACCATTAAGTACCACATTTGTATGTCTAGGAGATTTTGATTCAAAGGATGAAGTTGAAACTTAAGTAATGAATATAGTGTTTTTATTTTACTTTCTTGTGTAGTTCGACGTTTTCTTGATGAATCCTTTGTACTTTTCTCGACAATTCGAGGCTCTCATGATGAATAAGATTCCTCTGCAAAAGATAAACCAGTTATAAGAACCTGAAAAACTAGAAATCAGAACATAGATTATCTGTAATTAGATTTTATATACTTCCTAGTCAAACACAACAAACTTAACTTTTCTTCAAACAAAATATGGTTCGTAATTTTTAAACTCAAAAGCGAGTTTAAAAGAAATCAACCTTTTTGGTTAGTTCTTTGATTTCATCGGTCAACATTTGTTCCTGTAAGGTTCGGGAAAATTGAATATTAGTTTCGAATTTCTGCTTCTCTATATTACAGCATCATACTCCAAGACAGACGATCTAGAGTAAACATATATATATATATAACATAAATATTACCTTTTATCATACGAATTCCACGTAAACTCATTTCAAGTGTGCTCTCTATGTTGTGCAATTCATTAACGCCCAAACCATTTAACTGCTCCCCCATTAGCTGTCTGCTTCATTACAAAATTTATTGCATGTAGGACATACACATATTTTGTTGCCCTAGTTACATTAAATGTTTACACAAAGAAAAATATATACATGAACATGACTATATATCTTTCTGCGCAACTCATGACTACCTATTAAGGACATAATACCCATTTTGGGAGTTTTTTCACAACTCATAATAATAATAATATTCACCAAAAGAGAAGGTAGATACAAGAAGAAGAGATAAGTTTTTGTTAGGAATCACATATCGCAAGTGAGTAGTGGCAAAAACCAATAAATAAGAACATGAACTTAATTATGCACAGGCTACCATTTAGATTTAATTGAAAACTTGTGATTATTTTCAATTTTAAACAAGTACGTACCGATGATTTTCCTGTAACAAGTGCAGTTCTTGCCTTAGAGTTGCCGCCTCTCTCTGCCAAAACTATAACACGCAACAGAAATTGAACTCATCAAATTTCAAATTCAAGTGTACAGCAAACATGACTAAGATCTTTGTTACAATAACTTCCTCTCCTCTTGTATGTTGTGTAAGTTTTGTATAGTTTATACGTACCATAACTTCTGATGCAGGGTTCAGTAGTTGTTGCTGCTCCATCTTGGTCTTGTTAAACCGCTCAATAGCCGATTTCATACTGTTCATTTCGAGATTTGTAACCTATGATTAGTTCATAGTGTTTTATTGCCTTTTTGCAAATAACATTTCCATTTCCATTTCCAACTGCTAATAAAAGAAAATTCAAGTACTTATACGGAAAGATCTTATTATTTTAATTTTCTTTGTTAAAACAATCTTATTGTTTATAATAAAAGGTTTAAGATTGTGTCACTTATAGCTAGGAATATATAATCGCACTAATAGTATATTATTCACGATGACTTTAGTGTCAATATTAAACAATTTTATTTTCAAACTATAGAAAAGATTGATTGTCAAAATAAAGACGAAGTATATATACCACATTTGGAAGTAATATATTTTCAAAACTTTGCTGCTAGCTTATAGGTATCAACTTCACATACTGGTACATATTATATAATATATATCTGCAGTGATATTTTTATTGAGCTATTCAAATTTCATATTAAAAAATAAATACTGACATATATACAAATCAATGATGATATCCATTAAACTTCTAAACTTTAGAAATCAACATATTTCGAGTATTTTTAAATAAGTTTTCCTAAATTAATAAACTGTAACACTAATATATAGTTAAAAGTACAAAATTTTCTAATAATTCTTTCATAGATAGTACTACTATATACTAAAAAATATTTAAATTATATTTATACATACAAATTTTCAAGTGAAAAAACATCATATACATTACATATCAATATATCATGTGATCATCTTAATACACTCATTAATCATGTTTTAGTATGCGAACGTTGTACTTGTTTTAGCTTTGAGTATACTATTGTCCTCTACTTCCCAAATGTTTCTAAATTTGGAAAAGCCATACTTCCACTCTATATACACGTTTTACTGGAATGTTAACACACATATATATACATGATATAAGATTATAAGTAGACAATGACACATGCCCACCACACAATAAGCCACAATGATCATTTAAATCAAGTAAACTTAACTAGTTATTTTTTTTGCTTTAGCATCCTCCGTTCAAAGTAAGTTTCCTTTCCAAAAATTAATTTTAGGAGCGATATATACTCCACGTTTTTTTTTAAATTAAAATGAGTAAGATGCACAAAATTGTTCACAACAAATGAGCAAGATCACACAGCAACATATCTCACCGAATAAATCGAACCATTACAAGCAAACACATACTTGATATTATATAAGTATGCACATGTATACTTCAATATGTACTAATAGATATACCATATAGATATTATGTATTTAATTTAAGATGTTCAAAGATCGATGTTCAAAGATCGAGTGAGTTACTAAAGTAAAAGAGAAACCTGGAGCTGGCAAAGTCATAGAGCTTGTCCGTATTGGAGAAAATGATGAGACCAACCTCGGCATCGCAGAGAATGGCGAGTTCTTTAGCTTTCTTGATGAGACCCTTTCTTCTTTTGGAGAAAGTGACTTGCCTACTCGTCGAATCATCAATCCTTTTGATCACAATCTTCCCTCTCCCATCAATTTTAAGTTAACCCTATTTCTGTCTTCCTCTCGACCTCGGTGATCTTCCCGTTCTAGGTTTTCTAGATCTTTTCAACACCAAAGGTCGATGAAGAAGAACGAAGAGAAGAGAGAGAGAGAAGAGAAAAAGGGAAGTAAGGGTCAATAATCTCTTCGAGGAATAAACAAATAGGTATAGTCTATTTTGAGTCGTATTGGTAGATACAACTCAAGGGCTATTTAGTAAACGTACCAAGTTAAAACCTAAAGATACGTAGTTATTTTTCATAGAACAGATAAGACAGGAGAAATACCTCAGAAAGTACTTACAACTCAATTGAATTTAAGCTGTTTTCATGTACATATATAATGAGAGCAGTACTTATGTCGTATTCTCCACTAGGATTATCTAATGGATCTGTACGTGCTAAGAAAACTGTTCTTAGAACCCATTCTGGAAATGAGATAAACCAATTAAACGTCTTTATTTATATCCAATCACACCGAACCTAATTCAGAAAGGGGTTTTATAAACTTTTTGGAATCAGAAATATATTTTTTTGACAAATAGCTTAACGGATTAAACCCGGTTCTATTAAAAATACAAACCTAACTTTCGAGTGAAAGACAACTCACGGATATACCGTTTTCCTAAACATTCAAATGGACCAAAAACAATAATTCATATCTGCGTGGCCACCGAGGTGAACCTCAGATTCACCGGTATTAGGTCAGAGTATATTTGAATAAACTTAAGTGTAAACAGAAGCCCCAAATCGTATCAACTTAATCAAAAGATATATAGTTTATTTACATATATATATATATCGACCATCTTGTATATATATTCATGATCTGGAAAAAATAAAAAGTTAATTCAAAAACTGAAGCAAAATCCGAATTAGTTTTTCATTTTATAAATCTGAATTTGGTAGTGACACAACTAACGATGACATTAAACAACAGAATAATCTTAACTAAAAAAGTAAAAATATTTAAAGAATGAGAATAAATTAAGCTACATAGCTCCACACGTCTAAACAAAATATATAAAACATGATACTAGTATTTTCTTATATATATCAATACAAATAAAACACAAAGTACTTTTGGCACGTGTCATACATGAAACTTGGAGTTACGGACACTATGTTCCATATACAGATTTAGATCATTTACAAGTTTCCAAAATAAGGAAAATATATGATCTGATAATGATCAAACTAATTAATTAGTTTACCGTTAATAATCCAAAAACAGTTCGGATTAGTAAGCACTGAACCATACTTATTGACACTATATTATGTTACATAATATCCCAGATGTAAGTCATAGTATGACTACAAAACTCTTTAGAGTACGTACTCATTTGAACATATATATATAAGAAATGAACCCTAAAAACACATCTGTAATTTATTTTAGTATTATTCTATAATAGAAAATGCTGTATAATTTATTTATAGAAAAATGATTTTCTCTATATTTCTCTATTATAGGCGAATGTATTGAAATAAGACTTCATATTTATTTAAAGTTTTTTATATAAAGGAAAAAAAATACAGAAATAGTTATAGATGTCTTACAACTACAGCTTCTTCATGCTGCAGTTACAATTTCTCAGTATGTATTTAACAACATATCAAACCAAGAGAATATCTGACATGATTAAAATGGTCCTTATACTCTTTCTTATCCCTTTTATAACTAGTTACCGCTGGAGTTCCAAAAAATATCAACAGCATCAAAATACATAGCCGCACTTGTGCAGTAGAATATGATAAAGTCGTAGTATACGAAATGTGTAAATCAGCTCGTAGAGGTGCTAGCAGAAACAGCACCTGAGCATTGCAATTCAGAGATGCTATAGCACGTTCCTCGCATCAGATTCATACCACCTGCTTTTAATCCAAATTATTTATAGCAATTTTCTTCTGCATATAAATTGACAGAGATATAAATATAATTTGTCTTACAAATAATTGTTTGTAAAGGACCAAACTTAGATTGAAGGGGAAAAAACCAACTCTACCTTCATACCAACATTAATTGCAAAACAGAACTTACCTATTTACAACTTTTGACAATGAGCATCTCTCAACTCTCTTTAACGTCCAACACAATTCATCTCTTAGGATAATCCTAGATTTGCTAATAATATGTACGCTCTGGTTTTGTAGATCGAGACCAATGATTCTTATTTCATCACCAACATGCACCAAACCTACATAAGTGTTGGTTCAGATTTCTCTCCACTTAAATTTCTCAATTATACAAAGTTTTCTTTTTGACAAGATAAGAATATAGAAACTTATATATAATATATATATATATGTTTCATTGTTCATCTATAAACTTTTTAGTTATTAGATTTTGAGTTTTTGGATCAATAAATTTATTAAAATATGTTTATTCATTATTATGAAGAATAAAATATATCATTATTTTAATTTGGGCAGAATAGTTCCAGTCTCTAAACGTAACTCATAACAGTCTCTAAACTACTAATAACAGTCTCTAAAACTACATTATAATAGCCTTATCAGATTTCAGATACCTGTACAACTATTTAAAATAGGAAGTCATAGTTTGTCCAATATATAGTCTGGCCTTTAATTATTTTCCAGCGTTTTACTTCTAGAAAAGCAAGTATCACTAGACTTCACTGTCAAAGCTTTGAAGAGTTTCTTGTTAGCACCCAAAACGGGGACAATACGGTGTAAGAACAGTGGACCACGTGGGCATCCACTCTCTTTTGGTCGACGCAACAATCAGTATCTGCCGATTTCCAACACACATCATCAATGTTTACTTCCTTCTTCAATAATTTATTTCTGAATGAAACTTATAAAAAGGGCTACTTGCCAGCTGTCACATCATCAGCCGTCAGTGTACTATTCTGCATCCTTTATTATAAGAAAAAGTGTTTTGGTTTTCCGTAAAAATTACAATAGTATTGCTCTTTGACCTTTATCTTTAGGACAAGTATATACAAAGCCTCATATTTGACAGATATAATAAGGACTATCATTCACACATATAAAATATGTATAATCTACAAAAAAAATAATGCCGTGATCGATATTGTAGTATATAGAAAACATATCATATGTAATTTTCTCTTAGCAATATTATGTAGGAGTTGTATTCTTCTATCAAGTAAGACTCGTTGAGATCCACTTCTATTTCTTTGTCGTAAAAATAGAACGAATTTCTAAAATAGCAGAGTGAGATTTCACTCAAATGTATTTTTATATTAAATGAGAGAAAAATAGAAAATGTGGATTAGAGATGTTACTACTTATAAGCCTATCCATATATATCGGATTTTCAAAAATTGCTATTAACAGATTTCATATGTCAAAGGTTATATAAAGTTTTAGAGATGTCACACAATGTAAGTTGTTTTTTCAAAGTCCACATGCCATAACAAAAAGTTAAAATAAAATTAGACATAATAATTATATTATTGGCTTCTTTTCTCTTTCTTTTAATTAAATGCTAAAGATATAAAACCGGTTTTCTAAATCTGTGTTTTAGGTAAAAACTACTATATAACTAAAAAACGGCATGCGAGTCAGTTGATGACATCAAATAATTGCGATTGACAATTAACAATTTTATCATGATTTTTTACTTGCGATTGTGAAATTTTACAAATTCGGATTCTTTTCGGAATGGATGCAGTAGTCTTTTAGCTAGGTGTTATCGAATTAATTGTAACTTGAAATTCGAGTCCTTGGAACTTGAACACTGGTTATTGTACTCTTATGTTCCACGGTTGTTGGCCATGAGATCATTAACTTAAAAACGGAGTGATTTTATACTATCCATTTATAAGAGTTACAGCAATTTATAAAATCAACATTACTACTATAGGTGGTATACAAGGATAATACACACGTATTAATAAACCAATGGCACTAATTTGATTCATCGTGAATTCACTCAACTAGCCTTTTATGATCGATTCTATATTCTTAGTTTAATGAGAATTGAAATATAGATAATACATAACTAAGTCGTCTTTTTCCGCATTTGTTAAGATTTTAAACCTGCTTAAGTGCTCAAAGATGAACTTTGGTCTTAATTATTGAGATGGACTAAAGTACCTCTTGGATGGAGATTTGTTTCCCTTAATCACATCAAAAAATTCTCACAAGAACAAATAATAGAGATCACAAATGTAGACATGAATAACCAAAACAAAAATAACTCTATAGTGATGGGAAAATGAGCATTTTATTCTTGAAGTATTTTGAAATCGGCAGTTTTAATACTTAAGAATTTTTCGCGCATAATTATTCTCAACTAATAGTTGACTGTACAAAATCAAGAACAAAATAATTAACCGTTAACTGGTTAACAAAAAGATAAAAAGTTCCGTCAATAATTTAATGGTTGACTATTCTAGCATAATTTTGTGCAGTAAATGATTTGTTGATGATTAAATATACGCATATAATAATTGAGTATTTAATTTTCCGATTGAAAATATTTGAGGAATTTAAGACATCAATCTCTTATTTTTAAAAATCATAATTTAAAAGATTTTCAGAATTTCTAGTCTCATCTCCTTTTTTTTTGTAACAATTTCTAGTCTCATCTCCATAATGACAAATTCCTTATGTGATTTGCAAGTTGCTTCTCGAGATTAAGTAAGTGGAAAAGGAAATCCACCATTAATCACTTGCTGGAATTTCTCAGCTTGAAGTATGCATTGGGCTTGAGCTAAATTAATTCTGGTATTGGGCCAATCTATTTATCATTCGCTTGTCTCTAAGATTCTTCGATGACACTCCACCTCAGTGTTTGTATCCGATGTGGCTATGACCACCACGATGGCCTTAACGTCTGAACAAGGTACAACTTCAAGTATTTCCACTAATATCGACATGTTACTCTCGCAGGAAGAAGAAAAACAACAAACAGTCTAGTGAAGACGGCCTAGTGGTACTTGAGGGAGCTTCGGCCTCGATACGGTTCCTGGTTCGATCCGCGCTAGCTACCGAGGGATTAAAATTTGGGCATCGCCGGCGACAGAGGACCCGATTCGGTGGGGCTAGTCTGGACCCACTTCTGTGGGCCAGGATACCTCTTATTATTCAAAAAAAAAAGGTGTTCTTATGTGATTTGATATCAGAATTTGATTAATGGGTTAAAAGGAGTTATATGTAGGCATCTAGAGTCACGGTCGGAGATAATAATATTTCCAGGTGGAGCTGTTTGGAGGATTAAGAGATAAAAACAGTTACCTTCTTTACTGTTTTGATTTTGAAACTTAAAAAAAAAGTCGAGAGCGGATCATATTTCATAGGTAAAGATGTTACCTACGATAACCAAAAGCATGAGAGAAGGAGCACATTGAAGAATGTCATCTGCTTGTTACTCCACCGGTAAAATGATCTTTTGATCTCCCGTAAGGTTACTACATAGATTATGGTGCACTTTCTTACTGCTATAGTCAGTTCATCATCAACTTGTATATCACTGTGTAACTCAAATTTTAATATTCGGACACACAACATATATCAACCTGTTACACTTTCTAACATGGCAATAGCCTCACAAAGCAACAAGAACATGCTTCCATCAAGCACGCCTTTGAGTAGATTTAGCCCTGCTGCAGATCTCTCTCTAGATCATTATCAAGAAGAAATCATCGTCTTCTCCCAAGCACTACTCGACGGTCACCAGCATTTGCAATGAGAAACTACCTGTAAAGAAAGAAAGTAACTCCATTCAAAAATCAAATAAAATCATCATGATCAAGAGGTGACCCAAGGAGAGGAAGGTTTCTTTGCTTGTATTCACTGAGATGTTATTTGAGTTGCTTGACATGACCTCGAGAAGGTTATCCATAGGCACGAAAAAGGATATATGAGCCAAAGATATCACCTATTGTAGTGGATGGAGCAACAATAGGTTGGATATTGAGTTTGAGAGTTCCCAAACATATATAGTGCTGTAGAGCATGCGCAGTCTTGTCGTGATTTGATTGTTGGACACCATTTGTGTCAGCGATTTGAGCGAGAGATGAAATCTTGGGGGGTCGTGTGCTTCTAGCAGAGTTTCCTGATTCTTGACATGTTTAGAGAATCAACGAGCTTTTTTAGGATCTGAAGGTAGAAGGATTAAAGACCAAGGCTGAGCCAGAGACTGTTTCAGAGGCCATGATGATGATGGCTACTATGAAAATTTAAGGTTTAGGATCAGAATTTCTCTGCTACCATATAGAGTGGAGATTATGAATCCTTAACTTTGTCATCATAAAAAAAATGTCATCTCTTATATATTAATTCTAAAGCAGTACAACACTACGATAACTCTTAGGTGAAACGTGAGTCATTACATCTTAAAACGACCGAATCATTTTTAGCTCAATAAAACTTTCTGCTCATGAGACAATGATGTAAAAGTTTTTTTTTTGTATTAGGCTTTCGACATGAACTTATATGAATGTTAATATCTTTAAATGTTAGATGTATTAAGGATGGACAAAAGTTCTTATGCTATCTTATATAGGAATGTATCACCAATATATAGTTTTCAATTATCTTTAGAAAAAATATTTCTGATTTTCCTTTTGGACAAATTCTTATATTAAAAATATTAGATAGTCGATGATATATAAAATACACAATAAATTAAAAATATTTCTTTTAATTCTTACAATCAAATATATATACTATTTTATTTTTATTTTTTGTCACGCTTCATTATTATTTTCTTAAAATCGTATTTTTGACATGAGTTAGTTGTGAAAATTCTTGTTCATGTCACATCTCTTTTCATTTCCAATTTTATTTCTTGATCATATGTCAAATTTATCTTAGATGTTCCTAATTTCTGTTTTTCGACATTAATATTATGTAATGTTGATAAATATAAAAGTTCTCGACAAACATTTTTATTATTTATGTGATGAATGTATTAGTTGGAGTACATATACTATTTCTAAAGTCAGAGAAATGTAATATGTTTCTTTTTAATTTGTAAATTTATTTATTCTTTTTTAATGTGTTTTTAAAGAAAGTTAAAAAGGTTGGCAACAAAAAGTCACACTTGCAACCTTAAGATGTCAATCACAAAATGACAAATCTCTCAAATATATATATTTTTAAAATTTTTTGTAATAAAAATATATATCAAAGAAAAAATAACCAAAAAAATATATATCTTTTTCAAAATATTATTTTTTTAATTTTAAATCTCACCTCCAAAACCTTACCCCATCACTCTAAACTCTAAATTTAGATTAATTAATTTAAAAATATAACTATATATTTATACCCTTTCATAAAGTCTATTTTGATCATTTTTCTCTTTAAAGTCTATTTTGGTGACAAAAACTTTTAAGATTTATCTTAGGATATTCCTCATCACACAAAATTTAGATACTAAAATGATGAATTTTTTTGGAGATATTCGTTATCTGATATATTTTGTCTGAATAATCAATTATTTGGTCTTTTCTGCAACTACCAGGAAATGTTAGATTTTTTAAGCATATATCAGATTTGATTCGTATAAATAAAATTAGAAAAAATCAAAACTAATAATTTATTATAAGAATAAAAAATTATTTATCTATTAAGTTCTAATACATAAAATAATCAATTTAATAAAATAAAATAAAATAAAATAAAATAATATAAAATATAAAAATTATATAATTTTAATATATGTATATATATGCATATAGGATCGAATATCCGTTTTAAAAATATTCATATTTGTGATTTTATTCATTTTCACGGATATGATATATTAGTATTTGTTTTGCTTCTTAGAGCTACGAATATCTAGATTTTGATTCAAAATGAAACCGAGAAAGAATCGATTCAAAACTTCCAGATATTTTTCTCATCTCTATTACATATGTTATCATAAACTTACATACATAATTAAACACACTCAAGTATATATAGTACCGGTCCTGAGAAGAAGCCATAGAAACATGTGCTTACGGGCTCCTAAAAAATTAAGTAAATTTTTTAAGTTATTTGATGAAATCATTTGTACATGTAAGCCATATGTTCGTATATAACTTACATATGTACTTTTAGAGGTTATAGATTCAATGCATTATTTTCACTTTATTATATTTTTTAGCTTACAGCCCAAAATATAACTGGGCCGGGCCTGAGTATATATACACCTCCCCACCTCTGAAGGTTTATAAAAGCTACTTACGATTCTAATCCTATATGATCACTAGCGCAATAACAAAAGAAAAAATCAGTGAGTTTCAGAGACAAGAGGGAGAGATTAAATTACCTTCTACATAGGAGACCCTTTCTTTCTTCTCCTGCATTTCCCAATAAGCCAAACACACAATAAAGTCAAAAAAGGTACTTAAATGACTTTTCATCGTTCTTAGTTTTTTTTTTCATATTTGTATGTTTATGTTAGTGTAAGATAAGCAAGCTATGCGATGTAGAACACACAGTAGTACATGGTTAATCAATTCCAAAATCCACGACTATATTTATTCTTTTAAAAGCTCATACTTGTTCTTCTTAAAAGAAATAAACCAAACAAGCTCAAGACACCCCTCGACTTGTTTGCTAGTCTTACTCATTCAGAGACCTAAGCCAGACTCTGAACCACTTAAGCCCTTAACCCCTAGATGCTTTGCTTTTCCTTATTCGGACGTACAAACACTTTCTATTGCCTAAAAGCTCTCCCTGTGTGTTGCCGACTACAACCCAATCGACTCTCTCTTTATACCTAGAGAGAAAAACCCTAAAACTACCCAATGGAAACTTTCCATTTCTGTTTCAGCGAATAAGACAACCTTCTTTTTCTTCATCGGTTGCTTATTCTTCACTCTTTTTTCTTAACGTTCACGCCTTGATAAATATCTTCATATCTTTACCAAAGGCTCCTTCCTTTTCTTGCATTTGTCTTCACACGTGCTTCTCATGATCCATCTCTCTGATGCAGTAGTCCATGTCGCACTTCATGAACTACTTCTGCTCTGCTACATCATCTTCTTCACCATACATCTTCACGTGCTTCTCATGATCCATCTCTCTGATGCAGTAGTCCATGTCGTACTTCATGCACTAGTTCTGCTCTGCTACATCATCTTCTTCACCATACATCTTCAATCTCCCCCTTTTAATTCGTCGTCTCACAAGTACCTGAGATAGAAGACATGGCAACCACAACTCCACCAATGCATATTATCAAAGGATAACATATACAAATGCTCCCCCATAAACTATAGCATATACAAATGCTCCCCATAAACTTAGTCTTCTGCATCTCAGTCCTCTTCTTCTCCCCCTGCTTGTGAGCACACGGATTAAAAACAACAGGACACATCAATACTTCATAACGAGAGACCGGTACTAATTTGCTACAGCACTCTGAAGGTCATGAACGATCTCAGCTAAAGCCTGAAGAGCTCGAGTTCTGTCCTGAAGTGCCACTCGCAGTTCAACCCTGGTGAGTGGTCCATGAGGTATGAAAACTGATTCAAGCTCATAAACCGATACTCGGCGTGGTCTAGTTTTGGAGCTAGGTGTAGCAGTCCGTGGAGCAGGAGTTGGAGCAGGAAGCTGGCTGACGTGTTGTCCTAGCAGAGCTTCTCTTCGATTCAGCTTTGGCAGGTGCCTTTCCTTTAGCTACTCGCTGCTCAGAGCTTTCTCCATGTCTACAAGCACTAGAGGCAGAACAGGCTCATCCTTATCTTTCGGTGATTCATCTCTGATCGGAGCATCTGGCACGGCAGTACTTGAAGATTCCTTCTGCGGCTTCGGATCTGCTACAGGTTCTTTGCAGATGGATCAGGAGTCCTTTCATCACTCTCTTCCGATTGCGCTTTCTCATTCGCAGTGTTGAAGGACTCGAGCTCTTTGGCTACTTCAGGAAGAGCTGTAGACACTGGCGGATGCGATTCAGGTTCACCATCAGAGAGTGACCTTCGACTTGCTTCAGCCTCTGTATGCTTCTCTACCTTGGATGATTCGCCTTGTTGAGTTGATTTCTTGGCTTTTCCCATTATAGAAGTTGGTTTCTTTGCTTGATTTGCGAGGGAGATGAAGCGAGGCTGCGAGATTTAGCTTCTCAAGCACGATGAAGATTTTTAGGATTTGTGCCCCACTACTTCCCTTAACTAAATAAGGTTGAATCAACTTTTCTGATATAGCACATCTGGTCCCTGACTTTTTATCCTCTCCTTTGTATGCCTGATTGTCTTTAACTAATTCTCTGATGAAGTGGTGCATGATGTCAATGTGCTTCGTCCTTGAATGTTGGACCGGATTCCTTGAGATATCAATTGCACTTTTGTTGTCACAATACACAAGAAAGGGACCTGAGTGCATTCCATAATCAGCTGACATCTGCTTCATCCAGATAAGTTGTGAACAGTAGTTACCCATGGCAATGTATTCTGCTTCTGCCGTAGAGAGTGATACAGAGTTTTGCTTCTTGCTCAGCCACGAGATAAGATTGTTTCCAAGAAAGAAACATCCTCCACTGGTACTTTTCCTGTCATCAGCACATCCTGCCCAGTTCGCATCACTATACCCCACCAAGTTCTTGTTGGAATTCTTTAAGTAATACACATCCAAGCCCTCCGTTCCTCTGACGTACTTGATGATTCGCTTTACTGCATCCAAGTGTGATACCTTAGGCTTGGCTTGATATCTTGCACACACACCAACACTGAATGATAAATCTGGTCGAGTAGCAGTGAAGTATAACAGACTACCAATCATCCCTCGATAGAGCTTAGCATCAACATCTTCTCCAGCTTCATCTCTTGCAAGTTTCAGTGATGTACTCATAGGTGTCTTTGAAACTTTGGAGTTCTCTAGACCAAACCGTTTTACCAAACTGTTAGCATATGCACTTTGAGAGATGAAACCTTTCTCTGACTGAGATACTTGAAGTCCAAGAAATACCTCAATTCGCCACACATACTCATTTCAAACTCTTGACTCATATTCTGAACAAACTCATCAACCAGCTTCTGTGACGTCCCTCCAAAGATAATATCATCCACATAGATTTGGACAATAATTATATCCTTCTCCACTTCTTTGAAGAATAACGTCTTGTCTATACTCCCTCTGATGTACTCAGCTTCCAATAAAAATTCTGTGAGCCTTTCATACCATGCACGAGGTTCTTGCTTCAGCTCATACAAAGCTTTCTTCAGACAGTCGGTAGACATAGTCTTGATGCACTGGATCTTCAAATCCCTTCGGTAGCTCAACATAAACTTCCTCGTGAAGTACTCCATTGCGAAAAGCACTTTTCACATACATTTGATACACTTTGAAGTTTAGTATGCACACAATCCCCAGAAACAACTGAATGGATTCCAATCTTGCAACCAGAGCAAATGTCTCTTCAAAGTCTACTCCTTCAATCTGTGAGTATCCCTGAGCCACAAATCTTACCTTGTTGCGAACCACTTTTCCATGCTCATCAGTATTGTTCTTGAAGATCCATTTAGTTCCAACCATGTTTACTCCTTCAGGTCGAGCAACAATTTCCCACACATCATTCCTAGTGAATTGCTCAAGTTCCTCCTCCATTGAGACAATCCAATATTCATTACGAAGTGCTTCAGTGTGTGTCTTTGGTTCAATTGATGAGACAAAGCATGCGAACTGCACCATTTCTCTGAAATTGATGACTTTGCCACGAGTCTTCCGTTCTTCTTCAATGCCTCCAATCACGTCTGACTTCGAGTGATTACGATGATCTTGTTGAATCACCGGTTGAGGTACTTTATCCGCCATTGGACCTTCTTCAATCGTTTCTTTAGTAGCTCCTGTTGAGTCATCTTCATCACCTTCATCTGACTCCAAATCTCTTCCTACAGCCACTGATAGATCGTCAAACACAACATTAACTGATTCTACAATCGTTTCTGACCGCTTGTTGTAGTCCCGGTAAGCTGAACTAGACTGTGCATAACCCAGAAAGGATCCCTCGTCACTTCGTGAGTCAAATTTCCCGAGGTAGTTTTTGTCATTCAATATGTAGCACCATGAAGCATTACCCTTCCAATCTCCTGTAAAGTCCTATTCTTCCTTTCCATTTATGAGTTAGAGAGCCCAGATTCTGAAATTCTCAGGAGCTTCTGACTTTTCCTTGAGAAACCTCACCCACGTGCATCTGGTGTAGTCATCTACAAGCACGAACACATATCTCTTTCCTCCGATACTTTCTGTTTGCATAGGACCCATGAGATCCATGTAAACTAGATCCAGAGGTGCCTTTGCTTGAATATCCAGTACCTTCATGTGTTGTATTTTTGACTTGTTTTCCCTCATTTCATGCACCACACACCATCTTGTCATCGATCTTGAGTTTGGGTACTCCTCGAACCATGTCGTTGTGGACTAGATTCTTCATATTCCTGAAGTTCATATGCCCCAATCGTCGATGCCACATATCAACATTTCCCTGAGCTGATAAACATTTAACCTTTTTCTCCCACATGTAGCAGTTGTTGTTGGATCTAACACCTTGTAGTACTGTCACCCCCATACTGGTTTATAGCACGACAATCAATTGCTGAGAAACTCACCGTAAGTCCATCATCACACAGCTGACTTACGCTTATCAGGTTAGCTTTCAATCCTTTGACAAGTGGACATTGACCAATCTAGGTACTTCTGAACTACATGTTGTCCCTTTGCCTTGAATGACTCCACAACCTCCATCTCCAAAGGTTACTTTTCCTCCTTTTACTTTAGACACTTTGTCTAGATACTCAATGTTTCCCGTCATGTGTCCAGAACAACCACTGTCGAAGTACCACGGTTCATCAGATTCTGAGTCACTTGAAACTCGCGCCATGTTACATCGAAAGGTACTTCTTGTTTCGGTCACTGCCTTAGGATACATGTCAGTTTTCTTTATCCATCCTCGAGACGTCTTACCAATTCTCCAAAACTTGTGTTGTCTCCGAAGTTGCTTGACCCGTTCCAGATACTTGTAGCAATACTTCTTGTAGTGACCAAACTTCCCACAGAAGAAACATCCGCTGACTTGAGCTGGGGTACTTTGTGTCTTGACTTCTTTAACATGTGCAAATCCTCCAGACACAAAACGTGTTGTACCCGTTGAGCTACTGTGCCTTCCAGTGTAGCCAAGTCCCATGGTAGAGTTTTCAGTTCTGCCACTGCTCAAGATCTTGTCAAGTTGTTTAGTTCCTGTGAGCATCTTGATCTTTCGATATTGTTGATCCAATTCAGCTTGAAGATCAGCCACTTTCTTCCTCTCAGCAAGTACTTCTTCTCTAAGTTCATCAGCTTGTTTCGCTAGAATCAACTTCTCTTTGATCAAATTTATGCTCTCCTTGGCTAACTCTGCCTCCCTGTTGAGTTCATCCCTTAGAATTTGTACTTCAGCTTCTAGTCTCGCCTTCTCTTTGATTAGCACAAGATTCTCCATGCCCAACTTCACTAGAGTTTCTCGAACTTCCTTGTAGCTTTCATTGAGCTCGTTCTCTTGTTCAGCATCACTCTCAGATTCTGAGTCATACTCTACTATTCCCAGACATGCCACGAAGTTGTTCACTTCTTCTTCACTTTCGCTGTCTGAGTCGCTGTCATTGATCCCTATCATTAACTTTTCTGGTTTTCTCCTTCCATCCGACTCACACTCAGATTGAGTGTGTCCATATCCTTTGCAGTCATGACACTGGAGATCTCTTCTCTTCACTGTAGGAAACTCAGTTCGAAAGTGACCATACCCCTTGCATTCGTAGCACTTAACGTCATTCTTCCTGTAGTTCTTATCTGGTTCAGATGTCTTCCTTCCTGAACCAAACTTCTTCTGTCCATTCTCCACCTTTCCTAGAGCTCGATCAAACCTTCTGACCAGGAAGCTCACTGGGTCATTGTCCTCCATACGATCCTTCTCAACTGATGCAAGAGCAATTTCTTTCTCCTTCTTCCCACCGGACACTTCCATCTCATGCGCTTGTAGCATCCCAACTACTTCATCAAATGTCATCTCATCGGTGTTACAGGAGACACTCATAGCTGTCTTGTATGCCATGAACTTTGACGGCAAGCACCTCAGGAACTTCTTCACGAGTTTTTTCTCTTTGTATTTCTTCCCAAGTGTGAGTGCTTCTTGCGCCAGTGAGCTGATCTTTGAGCTGAAATCTCCAACAGATTCATTTTCTTCCATCTTTAGCTTTTCAAACCTAGTTGCAAGCATATCCTTCCTAGAACTTTGGACTTTCAGAGTTCCTTCAAAGTGCCTCTGCAGAATATCCCATGCATCATTCACTGCCTCACACCCTTGAACCAGTTCAAATTGCTTCCTTGCCACGCTGCAGTGTATGACAATTAGTGCACGAGCATTGAACTTCGCCATCTTGTTTTCATAGTCAGTCCAGAATTCTTCCAGCTTTGGAACATCTTTCCCATCAACGCCTCTTGCAACAGGTGACTTCCAACCAGATTCCACAGCCTTCCACGCCAATGGATCCATCCCCTTGATTGTAGCCTTCATACGCGCCTTCCAAAAACCATAGTCTCCTACTTCAAGGATCACATTGGAATTCGTCACCAACTTGCGATAGCTATCCATCTTACTCCGCAGGATCCTACCTGTTTAAGACAAACAAAGTACAGATACCCGCTCTGATACCAATTGTTAGTGTAAGATAAGCAAGCTATGCGATGTAGAACACACAGTAGTACAGGGTTAATCAATTCCAAAAACCACGACTATATTTATTCTTTTAAAAGCTCATACTTGTTCTTCTTAAAAGAAATAAACCAAACAAGCTCAAGACACCCCTCGACTTGTTTGCTAGTCTTACTCGTTCAGAGACCTAAGCCAGACTCTGAACCACTTAAGCCCTTAACCCTAGATGCTTTGCTTCTCCTTATTCGGACGTACAAAACTCTCTATTGCTAAAAGCTCTCCCTGTGTGTTAGCCGACTACAACCCAATCGACTCTCTCTTTATACCTAGAGAGAAAAACCCTAAAACTACCCAATGGAAACTTTCCATTTTCTGTTTCAGCGAATAAGACAACCTTCTTTTTTCTTCATCGGTTGCTTATTCTTCACTCCTTTTTCTTAACGTTCACGCCTTGATAAATATCTTCATATCTTTACCAAAGGCTCCTTCCTTTTCTTGCATTTGTCTTCACACGTGCTTCTCATGATCCATCTCTCTGATGCAGTAGTCCATGTCGCACTTCATGAACTACTTCTGCTCTGCTACATCATCTTCTTCACCATACATCTTCACGTGCTTCTCATGATCCATCTCTCTGATGCAGTAGTCCATGTCGTACTTCATGCACTACTTCTGCTCTGCTACATCATCTTCTTCACCATACATCTTCAGTTTATATATACGTATCTCTCCCGTAACAATTGTTTTGATGTCGGAAGTTTAGTGGAGTGTGTCGGAGATGAAAGTCGGAGCTCCAAGAAAGATTCTTAGTTGGGTCATATTCCAAGTTCTTATTCTGCATCTCCTTCTTCAAAGTGTTCATTCTCAGATATCACAATATGTCTGCTCTTCCCTTAACTCAAAACTCTTTTTCTTCGCCGAACCGGGTCGGATCATGTTTTTATCCGTCTCCTAAAATGCAAAAATTGTTTCAGAAGCTTCAAATAGGGTTTCAGAAGCTTTTAATTTTCCAAGTTCACATGCTAAATTAATTTACTATTCTTTTCGCCATTATTTTATTTTTTTTGCTTTGTAAATTTTCACCTGTTTATTTTTGTTCATTATCTTTTAATGTCGATGATTTCTTTATAATTATTAAATTATAAGGCTTAAAAAGAAATGTTTAGCCTTACTCTTTAGCCAATCTCCAATAAGCAAAACAAAAAAGAGTAAGGTTTCCTTAATTATATAATGGTTTAGAGAAAAAATATATATAATGGTTTAGAGAAACATAATTGAAGTTTCGTGGGTAATGACATTCCCTAGCTACTCTCCCTACTTTTACTTGCGTTTATATCTACTATATAAACATACTAGTGGTTTGTCCGCGCTTCGCGCGGATTGTTGTATACAGTTTTTAGTTTGCGATTGGGTTGGGAGTTGTGTGTTTTGGCTCGACATTTCAATTATGTTCATCATCTTAAGTTCTTTCTTCTGTAATGTACCAGCTCTCTTTAGTGACCTAATTTCCTTTTCACTCTTTGGTTTGTCTTATAAGCTTCTGTTGAAAGAGATACATTTAAGACTTGTTTAAACCATTTCTTGCCAAAATCGTTGTCATATTCCTCACCATTCTTCTCTTTGATCCAGCCAGTAGAGACGATGACCAATTCCAATCAAAGTAAGGCTCCAAATCTGAATGATGTTTTCATATTTATTTACACATAATATCTTTGTTATTACTCTTGATTTTGTTACTTTTTTGTAAAAGATATGGAAAATATTGGAAGATGTACTGGAAGATGTACTGGAAGAAAGTACGAAATAGGATTATTCTTGGTATTTATTGATAATCTGAGTTTTACTTTCATATTTTATTTATTTTAATAGAAAGTATAATAATGATTGAAAAGTAAGCAATTCTATTTTTAACTTAATTATAGTGTTAAAAATTAAGTGGAATTACAGAAAGTTTTCAAAAAAGTGAAGTATAAATTAGAAATGCTTTTATTTCCAGTGTATACTACTTTTTGAGCTCATTACGGATCAGGGAGCTCTGGATGTTGGTCGTTCCAGCACCAGAAAACATGCTTTCGTAATGATTTGTTGGTGCGATAATATTATTACTATAACTAATGTAACAATCACATTTGTATTGCAGGTGAACTATCGGTTTTTCGATTTTGTAAGAAATATAGTTGTTGGAGTTGTTGGTAGGGCTTTTAAAAAAAAAAATAATGGAAATGTGATTAATATGGTGCGTGAAAGTATATGTTTTAGCATGTACATGTGCACTTTGGAGGAGATGGTTTGCGCTAATATGTCTTCGGTTTGCTTTTTGTAGGAAAGTAACTGAGCATATACCAGATCATGGACATTGAAAGATTGGAGGTTACATTTTTTGTAGGATAAATGTGTCTTCGATGCTGTAAGTTAGGCTGAAAGCATTTTTCTTCCTTCATTGTCAAATAATAGCAATGTTGTGTGGGTGTCTAAGGTTGTCTCAGTTATTGAAACTTGTTCATAAGTAACGTACTCACCAAAGCTATTAAAAAATCCAACAGCGGAGGGTTTAAAATGTAGTTATATCCATTACAAATTATTGAAACATTTACAAATCCAAAAGAAAAAGAGTATTAGTGGTGATCAGTCATCACAGTAGCTCTCTAAGTTAAAGAACTAAGTCTTCCGCAGCTTTTTTCCAACTGGTTCATCTTCTGGAAGTGACATCCTCTCAACATTTGTTCCACGTGGGATAAGTTCAGCAGGTGAAGGTGCACTTGCAGAGACAACTCCTTCAACCATCCTGAATGCATCCATCCCTACACTGGCCTCATAGGTTGCTCTGCTTACACCAATGGAGGGCTTTGTTATAACAACCCCAGCTTTAGGCATGTCATCATCTAGGTTATTATCACCTCCTTGGACAGGGAGAAATAAAATATCTCAATACTAAACAAAGCAAGTTGAGTAAGAGTTGTAAAGAATGTATGAACATACATTTTCCTTAAAGTTAGGTTTTGCCAGACATTTATTGTGGTCAAGTTCGAGCTATTGTAAAAGTATGATGTTTCATAGTAAAGTTGAATGCAGTCAGCTTTAAACTGGAAAGTGTAGGTCATTCCCACTAAATCCTTTAGGAATTGTAGAAGGGATCACTTATTTGGGTCTTCAACACAAAGTTACTGGGAGAAGTTTACCTCAACTAATTTCGGGTTTATGTTTGTTGCTACAATGACCTTAGACTCATCACCCGTGAGTACCAGTTTCTCATCAAGCTTGGTTGTGAGGTTTGGAAAACACTGAAGCAGACATTTATGCCCCTACAGAGTGGCGACGATGTGCTATTTAAAAATGTGGAAGCAAACCGCTAGCAGTTTCAAACCGATCAACATATCTAAGGTGGTCTAACTGGTACATACCTCTCTATTCTTAGGTTGACCATGATTCAGTGGACCTTCTGGCTTTCATTGTTGTAAGTGGTCTTGATTCCCCTTACTTTCCCAACAATATCTGCAATCAAACAAACAACATCTGCATCTGGTTGGTTTATTTGGTTAAAAAATAAGTTAGACGAAATCGGGGGAATGTTTGTAATTGAGACCCACCAGGTAAATATGTATTTTTGTTGGTGAGTGATATCAGTTCTTCATGTTTACAGAACCTAAACAACTTTGTATGGATATGGTTAATGCTCTCTGCAATCTCAACAAAAAGGTCTTCTCCGTGAATCTGACAAAAACAGGAGCGGCGAGACTTAACGTTGTGATTACTTGAAGAGACTAAGCTCATAGATTGAACCCTTTTTGAGGAGGTGTTGAAAGGTGTTCAACCGATGTAAGCTTATAAATCACTTGATGAAGGTTGACTGCAACACTGTAAAAAGAACCAGAAGTTACAAATAAGAAACTTTACTTTCGGTGCAAAATATCAGAGTTTAGTTAATTAAAATATACATTCTCAAAGTTCTCATCCACCAAGAACATATCAATACCCATGAAATCACCACCCTTATGTGCACTCCGTGCTTACCAAATCCGCAGAAGTCTTGACACAACCGTCTCCCTACACCTACCAGCCTTCAATCTGACACCAGAACTTGCCAATAATGCACCGGATTTGATAGTGAAAAATTATCAAAAAATCTGATGAATCGAGAGTTTCGGAAAAAGGCGAAAGAAATAGGAAGTTAATGATGGAAATCTCAAGAGGTGAGCAAGTGGTGGGATGCTATTATTGATATTCATCATTAAAAACAATGCGTAAATCGCATGAAACTGCCATACAACCTTAATGGCAATGGTTTCGATAAGACACTGGTGTTTGGGACATTAAGGCGACATAGGGAAGGAGATGATGGATTTGGTTAATGGGCTTTAAACTATGTTGTACAATCCATTATCCATTAACAATCATAAAGTAAATGTCTACACGTAAACAAAGTTGTGTTTTTATTCAGAAATATAGGCTGACGTGTCAACAAACGCCCCTATGATGTAGCTGACGTGGAGTGCTGTGGAGAAAGGCAAGTCAACTTTATTGTATTAGATATAAAGACGTGAATCTCGAAACCAAGATCGTCACGAGACGTGCGTTTGAAATATACTGCAAACGTTAAACGACAATTAAAAAGAAACAAAGGATATTTGTTTTAAGCTATTGGTCTCATTAATCTTTCAAAGTTGGAATAAAATCATAAGTATATGTATATTAAAAAAAAGTGTTTGTATATTAGGTATACACATAAACTTATTAAAATCATAAGTATACGTATATATTCGACTCTAAACCTATACGTCTTTCTATTTCTTAAACTACTACTAGTCTTTTCTCAGTTCTTACACATAAGTATTTTTGGTATGTACTTTTTCAAAATATAATTCATGTATATTGAGTATTGACCCTATATTGAAGTGGAGTTAGTACCATACTATTTATAGTTGACGCTATTAAAATAAAATAACACTGAACTGTTAAACCAATTCTAAGAAAAGAACAATGAATTGACATAGATATCATTAATTATAATTAGTAGATCCAAGCTTTTATATTTGACCTATAAATAAGTATGGTACTAACTCCACTTCAATATATTAATTTCTCTTTGCTAAACTATATATTACAGAAACAAACTTAACATCACAAAGCCTGGACAAAACAGATCAGCCCTAACAGTTCAGCTAAGTAGAGTTAGTCATGACAAGGTAAGAAATACTCCAATATTCTTAGTTATCTTTTTGTGATATAAATTATATGATAGCAAAAATATTAATAAAAATGATATAATAAGAATTTTGTTGGTTTTCAGGTGGTAGTAGATAATGGTATTATTCAAGTTACTTTCTCGAGTCCACGAGGTTCAATATTTGGAATCAGTTACAATGGCATCGACAACGTGTTGGACGACCAAATTGACGATCATCGCCGTGAGTAAAGTTCTTTAACACAACTTCTCATATGTTTTTTTGCTAAATATTTTTTTAAATGCTGGATAAGTATGATATTATAAATAAGTATGTTTGTAACATATGATATCAAAAAGCAATGTTTACATACATTTTCCTTTACTAATGCACATAACTGATTGATAAACTCTTATCGAAATAAGTATTGGGACGTAGCCTGGTATGAACCGGAAAGGAAATTTAAAACTGACAAGTGAGTAATAACTTATTGCCGCCATTTTAGAACTATTTTTTTTTAATTTCACGTTTAGAACTATATGTATTTATCTCGATTTTGCTGTCTATGGTGATATGTATATAGCATCGCACTGTTTTTATTCAATAAAAGTGTGATAGTGTTGACAAAAATATCAACATTCTAAAAATTGGTCTAGGCGGTGTCTACACTCCCTAGGCGACAATTCAGTCATATCCGAAATAATTTTCTTAAAATTTGATTTATACTATTCAAATATATTTAAATTATTCGAAATTGGTTAAATCAGTTAAAATCCATTAAAATCAATATAAATTAGTCTAAATATATCAATTTACGACATAATGTGAGTATATATCTACAATTTTTCTAATTTTTTTTGTAATTTGATAATTTATTACAAAAATTTTATATTTTTATTTAAATACTATATTTCATACAAATGTCATATATATGTACATAAAATAAATCAATAATTCGTTAACGCCTAGGCTCTGAATAATCCATCTAATCATTAATTTTCTATAAAATGCCTAGTTACTGACTAGTCATTTTGAATATTGAAAAATATTTGTTGTAGTTGACGACTGCGATTCTAGGTCGATATAGAGTAATATTTTTTACCTTTTTTAATGTCTAGTAGATTAGAAGGTACAAGATTTGAAATCATTACACAGAACGAAGAACAAGTTGAGATTTCATTTACAAGGACTTGGACGACTTCTAAACGTGGCTCCTTGGTCCCCCTCAACGTAGACAAAAGGTATGTATTACATTGTTAATGAAGATATCTTTATGTAAATTTGATCTCCAAAGTACATAATTATAATCGAATGTATAATCTTTTTGAAAGGTACATTATTCGAAGTGGTGTTTCCGGAATATACATGTACGCTATATTGGAGAGGTTAGAAGGCTGGCCGGACGTGGATTTTGAATCTACAAAAATGTAAAGTTTAAAAACACATAAAACACATAATGGGCGTGGGTGGCCCATTAGCCGTGGGCGGTCGGGGCGTTATAAGTGGTATCAGAGCTGGTTAGGCCATCTCAGTTCTGACCTGAGAGGCGTCTTGAGACCTGTCAGGAGCGCAACGAGGGCGTTGCGTTCTTTGAGAGGGGGTGAATTGTAACATCCCGAGTTGTGATATGTGGAAAGACTTAAGAGAATTGATTTGGCTACCTATGTCACCAAAGTGCACTTACATTTTCCGTCACACATCCGTTTAGAACTCCAGGGTTAAGCGTGCTTATGCTGGAGTAGTGAAAGGATGGGTGACCTATCGGGAAGTGATTCGTGATACCGTGCGAGTGAGGCCAAAACACGGGGAAAGGTCGGGTGGTGATTGCAGGGTCAGTAAACAATGATTTCAAGCCTTGAAAAAAATAATGCACCGACCGTTGGAACGGGATGGGGCCCACGGGCCGAGAGAGCGGGCGTGGGTGGCCCATTAGCCGTGGGCGGTCGGGGCCCGTGGGCCCCATCCCATCCGACGGTCGGTGCGTAAATTTTCCAAGGCTCGAAATCATTGTTTACTGACCCTGCAATCACCACATGACCTTTCCCCGTGCTTTTGGCCTCACTCGCACGGTATCGCGAATCACTTCCCGATAGGTCACCCATCCTTTCACTACTCCAGCATAAGCACGCTTAACCCTAGAGTTCTAAACGGATGTGTGACGGAAAAGGTAAGTCAACTTTGATGACATAGGTAGCCAAATCAATTCTTTTAAGTCTTTCCACATATATCAGAAATCGGGATGTTACAAAAACATACCATCACGCCAGGTACGTGTATATACGTAATACGTATAAGTATCCATTATAATCTATTTTTATCATAGATACAGATGCTTGGTTAGATCATCTCTAATATATTTTGTTATCTTTTTTCTTAGATAAAGAATCTCTATAATAAATATAGCTTTTATATCAATATATTATCATTTATATATAGAGTAAAAAATAGAAATTGATTTTTCTTCACTTAAAGCAATAGAAAAAAATAACAATTTCTATTTTAGAGGAATAAATCAAGTGAACATGATGTAATTTATCTCGAAATGTTATTGTAGGAGCAAATAAAGAGATGGATTGGAAATGCTCTCAATTGTCATTCATAATATTTCAACTGGATTTTTTTTAATTACTATGATTTTGCTTGGATATAAAAATGGCACTGAATCAATTTATTAGGCATAGTTCCAGTTCTTATACATGTATACTTTTTTTGGGGGGTCAATCCTATACATGTATACGAATTGCATAAATTGTTGTGCGGATCCTTACGTACATGCATGTCCGTGTAATTGTTTGTCGAATGCGCGTTTACATGTCTATATGTATTTATATAATTTTATTTCTTCACAATACCATATTACATAAACGCAAACGTATAACGGCAGGTAGCGAGATGAACGTAGGCTCATGTATGAGCCACCGAGAAATGGGTCCAACGTTGTGGGAAATCGCTGACCTGACCGAACAGCCGGAGAATTCTATATACCGGATCCTTACCCTACACTTATGAACAAGCTCTATGCTAACCCACTTCAAGACAGGTTAGTGCTATATATATAATCTTATGCACAACCATTTTGGTGTAAATTACAATCATTTTATAGTAGATATATGTTTCAACAGAGTTGATCACTAAAACACATTCAATATAATGCCTAAAACTAATGTTTAAGAAATTACTAGGCGGTAATTAGGCGCTCGGTTAATGATTAGCGCCTAGGCGAACTATCCGGGTTTTACGCGGAACCTAAGCATTAACGAATTATTGAATTTTATATATATATATATATATATATATATATTACATTTATATAAGATCTTTTAGATTTTTAGTTTAATTATAAAATTATTTCGATGTATCATGAAAATTAGATATACTAAGTAAAAGAAATTAGACTAATTTTTAGATTTTACTAACATTATTACATAATTTACCAGCTATATACTAACTTAAATCGATTTGAAATGAATTAAACAGGTTTGTACCGATTTAAAATGGTTTCAACTAATTTTGAATTGTATAAATCGGATTTTAAAAAAAATGTTTTGGTTAAAGGAGATTTGACACCTAGAGCGATTTTAGAACTCTGGCTAAAACTATTGCAGATTCAGGCAATATGGATTATGGGATCGTTATGCAGATTTGTACCCACAAAACGGATCTTGTTTACACAATCGGTGTAAGTGATTACAGAAGAGACTGGTTCTTTGCACACGTCACCAGGTACGTTACATAACAATATTTTTCAACAGTAGTTTATGCTTATATTAAAACAATATCTAGGTAATTAATTCTAGCTTTTAAATATTATAGAAACGTTGGAAACAATACATACCAACCAACGACATGGCAAATCATATTCAACTTCAAGAATGTGAACGGGTCGGACTCTACACGCTCCGAATAGCTCTAGCCTCAGCCGCTGATGCTGAACTACAAGTTCGCATCAACGATCCAAAATCAGATCATATTTTCACGACCGGTTTAATTGGAAAAGACAATGCGATTGCGAGACATGGAATCATGGGTTATATAGATTGTACAGTATCGATGTTGCTGGAAACTTACTAAGCGTTGGTGATAATACAATATATTTAACTCAATCGAAAAGTACAACACCATTTCAAGGTGTTATGTATGATTATATTCGTTTTGAAAGTCCTTTTAGTACTTGAAAAGAATTAGGATAGAGATAAAACATTAACGGTAGATGGAATTTAAATTTCTGTTTCCCCTTACTTCTTCTCTAGAGTTGGTTTTTTATTTATTTGACTAATGTAATATCAATAGTTTGAATCTAATCTATTAAAACTGAAGTACAAATATAAAATAACCCTTGATTTTACATAATATTTACAAAAAATGCCACTGATATTATCCATGTATCCAAACATAAACATTGATTCTTAACAAGAAAATAAATAAATCTAGGCTAAGCCCATTAACAATCTTTGTCATTTAAATTAATGATTGCATAAAAAATGTATATGTGCTTTCCAAATTTTTATAATAAAAACAAAATTATATATATATAACATTAAATTAGTTTATTTTTATTCATATTCATATAAGCTACCAACTATATTTGAACTATAAAAAAAATAACAATGTCAATAATTTTCGATTATAATATGAACTTATTCATTTACAATAACAAAATCATGTAACTTTCCATAACAATTTAATGACTAAAATACATACTAATCTAATCTATTAAAACTGAAGTACAAATATAAAATAACCCTTGATTTTACATAATATTTACAAAGAATGTCACTGATATTATCCATGTATCCAAACATAAACATTGATTCTTAACAAGAAAAAAATAAATCTAAGGCTAAGCCCATTAACAATCTTTGTCATTTAAATTAATGACTGCATAAAAAATGTATATGTGCTTTCCAAATTTTTATAATAAAAACAAAATTATACATATATATAACATTAAATTAGTTTTATTTTTATTCATATTCATATAAGCTACCAACTATATTTGAACTATAAAAAAATAACAATGTCAATAATTTTCGATTATAATATGAACTTATTCATTTACTATAACAAAATCATGTAACTTTCCATAACAATTTAATGACTAAAGTACATACTAATATTTATTATAAATGATTATATATACAAAAAAATACAATGCATTATCATTTGTACGATATATATATCTAATAAGAATAACTTATGTAATTATAAATTTAAAGAATTTAATCACCATATAATACATATACACATTTAGGTCTAGACGATCGAATATCTGGGGTATTCTAGGATATACGGATTCGGATATTCATTCGTCGGATTCATAAAATTGTTATTTGGATACGGATATTTGAGGTTAGGATATTCGGAGTATAATCTGAATACACGTTGATATCCGGACATGTTTTTTTAATTAAAAAATTAATTATTAAGCATCTATTTAGTCTATTTAAAATTATTATTTAAAAAACCTTAAAATCATTAAAATTTAATAAAATTAAAACTTTAGTTATTTTATATAAAAGTATATATTATATACATATATAACTATAATAAATTTTAAATATTTAATATTTGGATCCGATATCTAGACCTAAAATTTTACTATTCGAATTTGTACTTGGATCAATCAAATCCGTAAAATCACTATCATGATCCCTGAATATCCATTTTTCGAAGCGGATGGGATCCGAATCGGATAATGGATATTGAATATTAAGTTCAAGTCATATATACAATTATATCAAACAAATTAATTAAAATATTAGACATTCACAAAAATAACATCTGCGCGAGCGCGCGGTCAAACACTAGTGTTAATTAAAACCGAATGTATTAATGTGTATATGATTTATAGGTTTTAGTTATATATCACATGTATCTTTCTCTTCACCTACAGGTTACTTATTTTAGACTCTATATATGTGTGTGCATTTGCTTTTCACTAACGTATAGGAAACTCCACTATTTCACATATGTCTATATTCTACCTAAGAATATATTAAATTAAAATGCAAATATAATTATAATCTATGTTACATGTAATCGGAAGCGGATACATGGAAGCGGAATCGTAGGGAAGCGCAGAAACAAGATTTTAAAAAAAAATATTAAGTGGGTACGTGTTGGAAGCATATATCCATGTATCAAAAAATAAGAAAATTTAAAAAATTTATAACTGAAAATTCTAGGATTCAAATAAAAATAATGCATTTATTCATTTGTAATAATTTTAAATGATTTCATGTTAAAACTATTTTAATATTTCATAAATAATAGACACGATATATATTTGAATATATATGCTATATCTTTAATAAAAAATTCTACATAAAGATAAAGTATTAGTTTTAATATTCACTAGAATTTGATCCGCGCCCCCGCACGGAAGTTTGTTCTAACTTATGTTGAACGTAAACTCACAAACGGCTAGTTTTATAAAAAATCTCATGTATAGTTATTATGTTTTGAAATTTACATATAGAGTATAATATATTATATTATATATAGATGTTTGATAATAGTTTTTTATTTGTACATAATATTATATTAAAAAATTATAACTTGATGTAATTGCACTATCCATATATTAACATGTTGTTTTTATTAATTTTATTTTACAATGAAACAACATGCTAAAAAAATTTAATATTTAATATTCAATATATGAATATCAATTTAGTTAGATAAACTTCAGAATTGTAATTATTTAATTTAAATTTATTTAAATGCAGTATCAATATATGTAAATAAAAAGATATAAAAATGAAATACTTAATTTATTGTAAATGCAAAGGCTAAATTGTAAATAATATAGTGTTATCCATGTGTAAATTTGTAAATAATATAGTGTAAATTTGTAAATAATATAGCATGCTATCCATGTGTCCAAACAATTCTCAATCATAGTGTTATTCATGTTTCCAAATTGTGCCAAAATGTACTTCAGTTTTAATAATATAGTAGCCTTTGACCCGTGCACCCGCACGGGTGTTATTTTTATAAATATCAAATATTTTAATTAATTTGTTTGATATAATTGTATATATGACTGAAACTTAATATTCGATATCCGTTATCTCATCCGGGATCCCATCCGTTCGAAAAACGGATATTTGGGGATCCTGATAGTGATTTTACGGATTCGACTAATATAGGTACAAATTCGGATAGTAAAATTAGGTCTGGATATCCAGATCTGAATATAAATATTTAAAATTTAATATATTTATCTATGTAATATATATACTCTTATATAAAATAACTAAAATTTCAATTTATTAAATTTTAATGATTTTTAATTTTTTTAAATAATAATTTTAAATAGACTAAAAAGAAGGTTAATAGTTGTTTTTAATTTAAAAAAACATGTCTGGATATCCGCGTGTATTCGGATTTTAGTCCGAATATCCTAACTCCGAATATCCGGATCCAGATAACAATTTTACGAATCCGACGAATGCATATCCGAACCCGTATATCCTAAAATACCTCAGATATTCGATCCGTCCTAGACCTAATTGTGCATATGTATATATGGTGATTGAAAATTTTACATAAGTTATTCTTATTAGATATATATCGTACAAATGATAATACATTGTATTTGTTTGTATATATAACCATTTATAATAAATATTAGTATGTATTTTAGTCAAGTAAATTGTTATGGAAAGATACATAATTTTGTTATTATAAATGAATAAGTTCAGATTATAATAAAAAATTATTAACATTTTTTTTTATAATTCAAATATAGTTGGGTAGCTTATATAAATATGAATAAAAGTAAAATTAAGTAATGCTATATATATATATATATATATAATTATGTTTTTATTATAAAATTTGGAAACACATATACACTTTTTGTAAAATATTTAATTCTAATGACAAAAGTTGTTAATGGGCTTAGCCCAAATTTATTTTTTCCTTATTAAGATTAGTGTTTGGATGTAGGATAATATTAGTGGCATTCATTGTAAATATTAAGTAAAAATAATGATTATTTCCTATTTGTACTTCTCTTTTAATAGATTAGATATTTTAAATCCAGTGCCAAAATCTGTAAATAAAAAAAGATATACAAAAGTGAAATTCTTAATTTATTGTAAATGCAAAAGTTAAATTTGTAAATAAAAAAAAATATCTTTTTTGGACTGTTATCCATGTGTCCAAACAATTCTCAATCATATTGTTATACATGTTTCTAAACAGTACCAAAAGGTACTTTAGTTTTAATAATATAGATTCATTATAATTCTTTACTATTAAATTTTAGATTTTATATATAAACAAAAACATAATTTGATATTTTTATTTATTTATAACATAGTTTTTCTAAACAGAAACGTGATTCCAAAACATAATCGTAAGCTTCTAACGTGTTTTCAAATATAATATTTTAAAAGCGTTTTGGAAACAAAATTTCGTAAGTTTCCACAAATTTCAATTCAGATTCCATTTCTGAGGAGCGGACGTCCGATGGCAACCTAGCTTATAATGAATGATTCATAAAAGTCAGAATTGGCTATGCTAACGTCCCATTGCTATGTTAGTTGAAGTCAGACCCCAGAGTACTAATACCTTAAGCTATGATGATGATGATGATGATGTAATTAGCAAGCTTAAGGTATGTTTACATTACCATCAATCTAATCAAGTAATCACAAAGGACTAGAGATTTTTCCAATACTATTTTATTTCTCTTGACCAAATCTTCTTGGGGGTCTCTCTCTTTCCCGACCGCGCGTGTTGTTGTTCTCTGTTAATAACTCTCTTCTGAGCCACAGGGACTTGGTTCGTTGAACCAGAAACTGGTCTTGTTGGTCTGGTTAATTTGGCAACAACTTTTGGTGGGTCTGATATTCTGATCCGTTTCTCCTTCACATGAGGATCATCACCACCGTTGTTCTCTGCTTCGCCGCTTCTCGAGACCCTCTTCTTGCTAGTCACCTCACTGAGATTCAAAGAATCGTTTCTTTGAGTACTAGTCTTGAGACGGTGTGATGTTCTAAGGATGTTGTTGGATTCAGCATTCTCGTTGCCATAGTTATCTTCTTTGAAGCAAGTTTTCACTTCCTTAGGAGCAACACTAGCAACATCAGGGATTTCTCTAGTTGCTGCCATTTGATGTACATGCAGCTCCTGCTCCTTTAGCCTCACTTCAAGTTCTTTAATCTGCCCCAAAAAAAAAAAAATCTGTTCATACACCTGGTGATAGATAAGCTCAAAAATCCTGAGTATATCCGTTAAACTAACCGTCTGCCGTAGTAACACTGCTTCTTGGTTTTGCGCGTCTTTTTGTTTTGTCTCCAACTCTTTAATCTGAAACCAATATCGAACAGCAGAGCCAGATGTTGAGACTTTCTTTTAAACAAAAAGATGGTAAGTTTGAGATTATATCATCTTCCTAACCTTCTGTTGCCACACAAGAGCATTGCCTTCAGAATCTTTCAACTTATTCGCAAATTCCTTAACCTTCTGTTGCAACACAAGGGAGTTGCCTTTAGATTCTTTTAACTTGTTCTCAAGATCCTTAACCTAGAGGCATCATTTAAATAGTTTGGTAACTCCTAATTGTTCCTACTCTCAACAAAATCATTATGAGATGTATGTAACAATCAATAAACCTTCTGGTGGTAAGCTGCAGAGTCTGATTGTTGTCTCTCCTGAAGCTTACACTCAACCTCCTTAACATTAATGGAGAAAATGGATTTTTAGTCATTAAAGGGTAATATAGAGAATCAAGCATGTCATTAAGCATACAGGAAAAAAACGAACCTTCTGCTGGAGATTGGTACAAGTCTCGTCTCTGCTTTTTAGTCTTTCTAGAAGCTGTGCATGTTGCTTTTCCGATTGGTTATGCAGTGACTCAAGCTGGCTTTCAAGTTCTTTGTTCTTTTCCTGGAGACTTCTGTATGAGTGGTCTCTTCCTTTGTTCTTATCTTCCAGGGTATGTATGTTCTCTTCCAGTTTCTTTATTAATTCATCTTTAGATCGGTTTTCTTTCCTTGCTTTCTCCACCTTCAAAATTTATACATGAAGCAATAAGGAAAAGCCAAGATAAATTCAGGAAGACAGAAAAAAGGTTGCAAGAAGTCATACCATTGCTTTCATCTTCTGAATCTCGCCGGTATCAACTTGCTTTCTCGCAGGACCCAACTCAACCCCTCTAACACGAGTTGCAAAGTTTAATGAGCTTAGAGTCTCACTCACATCATGCTCAGAGGGACTGATTTGCACAAACATCAGAGTCTTTGAGTCACCTCCTGCATCATTTGAAAATGTACATCAGCTTACCAAAAGGACAGTGTAACCATAGATTGATCCATAAGGGATGAAGATCCTTACCCAGTGAATCTTGAAGCAAATGTGTTAGTTTTGAGTTCCTGATAGTTAATAATTGGAAAATCGTTAAAGCTTGGTTGAGATATAAAGCTCTCCAGAGAGGAGGGAGAGATTCTGCATATTACTATACTAACCTGTATGGAATGTGGCTACTCTTTGTTGCCAAAGCATAAATCACATCCCCAAGAGCTGAAAGCGATTTGTTAATGTTCTGCGCTTCCTTGAGACGCTCACCTTGCACGTCAGTCTTTGCCAATCTCTCACTTCCTGCTAAATCTACAAGCCAAAGCTTGCTTTTTGTGCAATCAACATTCATCAGGTTCTTTGCCTCCACCATTATAGAGAGCATGCTGCGAAGAGAGCTTAATGTATTAAACAACCCTCGTAATGTAACATAAAATGAGGGAAAGCCAAACATTCAAACACCATAGTGAGAGGAGCATAAATCCAAACAGACCAGTGAGAGCGGCTACTGTGTTCATTCACATTGTTGGATCCAACAGCTCTTGCATTGCTCCCAGCTTGAAGCACATTCCACACTTCATTTATATTTTCAACCTTTGCTTCTACTAATTCAGGAACATGATGGGATCCATCAAAGGATTGTTTTATCTCCAACCTTATGAGCAAAAAACATGAAGACTGAGATCAAGCTCTGCTAAAATTTTCTACTTCAGTTTTACTTAAGATTCGGATATAGAATAAGTAATTACTTCTTTGATGCTGGTGATGTTGCCAACAAGTCTCTTATCTGTTCGTTGTAGACCTCAAGGACACTAACCGATATATTATATGAAATTGTGTCTCTCCTTTCTTTAGTAATTTCAAATAATTGCTCCACAGTTCTGTAGTTGACACCCCTGTTCTGTGGCGTACCTTCCATTGTAAACGTCTTTCCTGTTCCTGTTTGCCCGTATGCAAAAATACACACATTGTAGCCGTCTAGCACTGAAACAACCATTGGAGAAGCATCTGCACAGACATCAACTGCAAGATCGAGAAAGAATTTTGTTAGTAATCAGTGTTGTTAATACTTAATGACCTAACTTGACCATCATATATCACACTACCTTGACCATCTCTAGGTGTATAAACTCTGTCAAACTTGAAACCTTTCTTGGAATTATTTCCTGTAATAACACCAAGCTCTCCATCTTTTGCTCCATCAAAGTCAACAGTTGTGGCACACCTCGTTGATGTTTCCTCCTGATTCAAAGGGCGGCAACGACAAAAGACCCTAATATTGCCTGACACAAGGGATGCATTTAGTAGATTCTTAAAGTGTGATTTCAAAAAGCTAAGACAAATCATCAGAGAAAACAAGACTTATTTACCTTTAGTCTCTTGTATTTGGTTATATAATTCCTTTCGCTTTGCCTGCTCTTCGCTGTACTTCTGCTTGAGATCCTCACACTGTGAAACTGTTTTTATGGGTTTATATGTTAGAAGTTCATATACATAAATAAAAGAGTGGAAGGAAAACTCACCAAGTGCTTGAACTCCATCTACCATTTTGTACAACTCAGGAATCGATTCCACACATTCGTGTGCTTCCTGAGATAGCTGAGATTGTTCCCTTTTCATTATCTGCACCGCAACAATTTAATAAATACCACTGTAGCAAGAGGGTATGATACAACAATACTTGAGGAAGCACTAAGCTACCTCTAGTTTCTCCTGTAGACTAGCAATCGCAGTGGTCCAATGTCTCTTGTCATTCTCATACTGGCTAGTGATACTGTTCAAACAATCTGCCTGAGTTACCACAGTTTGGTCTGTTTCAAGTAAGCGTTAAAAATAAGAGAACCTTCGTCAATAGAAAGGTACAATTTTGGATAGAAAATGAAAGGGAATCTCCCAGAAGGTCTGCATTACCTAGAGAGCGTGCCTCGAACATCTTGTTGTCAAGTTCCATCATAACTTTATCTAGTTGGTCATTGGCAGACGCCAGTGACATCCATGCTTCGTGACACTCATTTGACTTATGTTGGTAACGTTCAGAAAGCTCTTCTATCTTCTTCTCATACTTCTCATGAGCTTTTGCTCGCATAAGCCTCTTCTGCTCAGATATCAACATAAAAGAAGAAACTCAGGTAATCAATCCATTACGCTTTCACTTTTGTAGGAAGTAAGAGCGAGCAGAGTAGTTAAACAGTACCCCAACGGGCGAAATCTCCATTTCAGCAGCACAATTCTCACACTTAATATAATCTTGTGATGTCCTTACAACTGTACAGGAATACAAAGAATGATTTCAGAAACTGAAAGCTTTGAGATTCTTTAATAAAAAAAAACTTAACAAAACCAAGGAAAAGAGAAGAGCAGCATTACCTGAAACCTGTGGTGCTTTCCTGAGACAAATCCCACAAACCACAGGACTTCCATTGATCCCTTCGAACCTTACCCTTAACAATCCATCATCCATTACCACGACCCTTACGTCAACCAAGACAAGTGGCCTGTTTGCACCAACCACTGAGAAGATATCGAATTCAGACAAGACCTGAACATAACAAAAACAAAAAAAACACTATTTTAGCATTAAGCAAACTCTTCTTCATACAAACACTGCCTACTTTACCTTGTCATCTTGAACATAGACATTGAACACTCTAATCCCTTTAGGTCCATTGGTATTAACAATCTCCACGAAATGAAAATCAATAAAGTACTCTCCAGGGAGGAGATTGTTTAGCCGGTAGCTAAAGTTGCCTACACGAGCTGACTGGTAGATGAACGGGTAGTCTCCTGCTTCAACGATAGACTCATCTGTTCTCAGCACGTCGCCTCCTTCGAAATAAGTGTCTCCGAGAATGTTCAATTCGGAATCATCTAGAACCTTCGAATCGATTCCTCCAGCGTTTATGAACATAATGGTATCATCTGCTAACACAAAGAACACAACAATGCATCGATACCCAAACCCTAGGGATGGGGCGAAAATAAACCCTAAGATGGAGGATCCAATCGAACCTGCGTGGTTAGGTCTTGTGAAACCAGTGCGGACGAGTCTCGAATTGGGATCACACACCATGGAATCATCTCCGATCTCTGATGCTTCACTAACGAATTGGGAAATGGAAATCTCCGGTGAATCGGAGGAGGTCACTTTTGTATCCACCGGAACTGTAGCGCCGTTATGAATATCTTCCATTGAAGCCACTTCACTCTTGGAAGACTAAAATTGAAAAGCTCAACGCAAAGAGGAAGACATAAAAGGGATATTTCGTTTCCTTTTCTGCGTTTAGCGTATAAAATTTGAATATTATATAAGACGACCGTTTAACAGAGGCCTTTTTATAATGGGCCTTCATGCAATTTGTATGGGTTAATTGTCTGTGTTAAATTTAACCCAAACCGAAAAGACTCGGACCGTTATCAACCGCGTGGACCAAAGAGTGGTGATGGACATTTCGGTTTTTTTTTTTTTTTGAATTGAATGTTAAATTGAACTAAAAAAAAAAATACCGTTCTTTACATCACGTGTACCTTTTAAAAAAACTTCTTATCTATCTATATTCTATCTCCTCTTCGGTTTAAATTCGAGTTTGATTTGGGTGGGTCTAACAAACTTTAATGTAAGTCAATTGAAATTAGTTTCGCTTGGTGTGTTTGTTTGGGTTTAGTTTGTGTTCGATTGGATTTGGTTTGTATTGGTTTAGTCAGTTCAATCGAGTAGTTTTTCAGTTTAGTCCTAATTTGGTTAAGATATAGTATTCATATCACATAAGACAAATCATCGTTTGCATGGAGTGTTTCATTTTAAATATCATTTTAATTTTATGCACACAAATAAAAAACAATTAATTTTGCATATTTATATATAAAAACACAATTGACTATATATCATATTTCAACCAATAAAAAATAAACTACAATATAAAATTAAAAAAATTTTGAATCAGAAATAAAAAACAACATTTATTTTGTAATAAAAAAATTATTTACAAACAAAATTTAATATGAAACTAAATGAGCATTATTATTATTTTCATATTTAAACGCAAGGTCAAAACGTTACAATAAACAAGTAGAAGATAAATCTAAATTTCATGTTATTATTGTTAAACCAAAGATAAATACAATAGGTAGTTTTTTGTTTTTGATGATAGGATGTGGGATTCATATTTTTTTATAGCTAAATTAGGTTTAGTTATTTAGACGAAAGGATTAAATATCTTAATCCTAATAGTGTTAATATATTTAGTTAATTTTATTAAATAAACACTTTGGTTTTTGGTTCAGTTCGAACTAAACCATTTGGTCTGGTAAAACTTTTAACTAGATTAATAGATTTTTAATAATGTGTTTTCTACAAATTAAAGTTACAACTTGTTTTGTCATCAATTCGTACGAATCAGTTACTAAAATTTAGTCTTGCTATCATCACAAAGTGAATTTTGACTTTCAGTCACAAATTGGTAACAATTGCCACGGTAAACATTGTCACAATTAGGTTGCACATATTAAGTAATATATTTCTGTCACACTTATGTCACCAACCGTGACAAAAACTGATTACGTCTAAATGAGTCACAATATTGTGACAAACTAGTAACTAATTTGTGATGAATAAATTTAGTCACAAAGTCGTCAATGAAAAGTCACAAACTTATTACGGATAGTTTTAGTTATGAAATTTCGTCACAATATGTCAAATTTCTTTAGTGATGGACGACTTCTTTCGGGACCTCAACAACCTCTAATTAGTTTTTTTCTTTATTGTATAATAAATTTAAATTTAAATATTTATGAAATATTTTTGAATTTTTCTATTATTTAATTTTATATTATTTTTAATAATTTTTTGTTCATTAATTTAATTCTAAGTAAATTCGTAGCTGCATTTACATCTATTTAACGAGAAAAGATTTGTTATATCAACATAAAATTAACGAGTAATTTACATGGATGAAGACGTAATTTCTTCGTAAACATTTATTTCGAATTTACTACGAAAGACACGTAAATTCGTCGTAAGGTTTATGTGTACTTTACGACAAAACTTGCGTTTATTGTACAACGAAATAAACGTTGTTTGTTTGCGTGTATTTTACAATAAAATTTAAACGTGTCTTTTACGACAAATCTTACGTTTATTGTATGACAAAATAGATGTTGTTAGTTTGCATGTATCTTACGACAAAATTGTAAACATGTCTTTTACGACAAGTCTTGCGTTTATTGTATGACGAAATAGATGTCGTTAGTTTGCGTGTATCTTACGACGAAATTGTAAAACGTGTCTTTTACAACGAATTTCTTTCCTCGTAATGTCACGATGATTTAGCGAGAAAATATGCATTATGACGGACGATTAACGATGAAATTAGTTTTTGAGGTTGATTCTTCTTAAATATCTATTTACGACGAATTAATTACGATTTTCGCCGTTGTTACCTATATATTTTTTTGTAGTGGATGCTTTTATAGCATTGTTTTCCCAATGGGTATCCCAAGCAATTTAGTATAAATATAATTTTATTACATTAATTTAATATTTTTAAAGTTCATTCATTAGATAACATATGGTATGTGGGGCATCTTAGGATTTTTTGCAAAGTTTCTAAAAGAAGAAATACTCTTATGTTTCTTGTTTTTTCTTTGTAAAATTTTATTATTTGTCGTCTTGAATTTTCTTGTGTTTGCGATGAGGCATCAATAACAAATCTGAGTTTGAGCTTAAAGACATTCGCTGAACCTAGAGAGTAATTTGAAAGCTTTGCATTCCATATTTGTTGGTTGTTACCATTGCTTTTGAAGATTTCTTTATCTTTTTGCATATTTACATGCATGCAACAGAAGATTATGGTATCGTTTGGATTGTATTGCTGTCATATTTAAAACCTAATTAGTAGTTACTACCAAACTAGTTACTTTTTTTGCCATTTCAAGAAACCAACGCTTACTATAAATTAAACGGTGACGTTTCTTTCTTTAAAAGAGACGCTTACGCGCGTTTTAAAGTTCGTTATAAAGGGAAAGTTTCAGAGGTAAAGAGTTTGAGAAGAAAGAAAGAAACAAAGATCAGAAGAAGAAGAAGTGTTGCGATGGATGATGATCATCATAAACCACCGCCAACGATGGAGGAGATTCACGAGTATATGATCAGCTCCTTTATCACTAAGGTCCCATCTTCTTCGAGACAACTCGCTAGACTCTTTCTTGAAGCTCGTCAATGGGATGTCGACGCTGCTGTCTCCGACTTCAACGAAACCCTCTCCGTCGGTGGGAGAAATGTTGCAAACCTTAGAGACCGAGACCCACGACGCTTGGTAGCTCAAACTCTTTCGAATCTTCATCGAGTAAATAACCCTGTTTCATCTTCTTCTAGGCCGACGATACGGGTGCGATCACCACGGTCTCCTTCTCGTCCTGCACGTAATCCGTTTAGTAGGGATACGATTCCACGAGCTGGTGAACAAGAGTAAGTTCTTGAATCTTTAGTTTCTTTTTATTACGTTGAATACATGATACATCTTGCTTAGAGAAAAATGATCATAATTTGAATATGTATGTATTTTTTAGGCACGACGCTGCTAAGGAATCATTAGATGATGATTTAGAAAGAGCTTTACCACCACCATCATCCTCAAGAAGGTTAAAATTCAGAAGCATGAGCGAGATTCTTTCAGTTACTCCTCAACTGGTCCCGAGCACCGTCACTGTTTGGAGGAATGGTTTCACTCTCGATAATAATCCATTATCCACATTGGATGATCCTGAAAATGCAGCTTTTCTTGAGGTTTTAATATCCTTTTTTTTTGTTCAGTTCAAGTTTTGTGTTTGATTCACTTGGATTTGATTTAACATATGTTTCTATATCGATTCAAGGCCATAGAAAGCTTGGAGTCACCACGTCTACTCGATTCACAAGATGGCAAACTACGTTTCCATGTCACACTCATTAGGCGCCAACAAGAAGACTTCCCTGTATATATATATATCTCTTAATGATTATTATGTTGAAAGCTTATCTTTGGTTCTTATGCTATCTTTTTAACAACAGGAGGGGTCACCTAGACCATTCCCAGGTGTGGCAAGAACTCTAGCCTCTGATGAACCACCAGCTTCATCCGACTCACTCACCACAGAACCAACACCGTCACTAGATCCCACAGCGCCAACGACCTTGATCCCTGTCATGCTAGCAGATGGCACACGCATTATCTCCCAGTTCAATACTCACCATACCATCAGAGACGTTCGGGACTTCATTGACGCGTCTACACCAGGTGGCTCCAGAGACTACCAGTTACTCTTCATGGGGTTTCCTCCTAAAACACTCACTGACTTAGACCAAACCATCGAGCAAGCTGGCATCTCCAACTCTCTTCTCACCCAGAAGCTCTAGACCTTCCTCTTAAGCACTTAAAACATCATATTCTTTAGGTTACATATCATGTTGTTATCATAAAAAAAAATGTTGTTTTAACTTTCTTCTCTTTAGACTAAAAATATTTCAGGTGGTTAACCCTTGTCTTTTACTTTGATATAAATAAAACTCTTTGAATTTTATTTTTTAGATTCAAATTAGGTTTTCAGTGTGCGGTTTGCTTGGTGAGTTTGATGATACGTAAAAGTTTAATTTGGGCGAACAAGGAGCGGCCTTTATTCAGTATTTAAGATTATGCTTTATTCAATATATATACAAATAAGTAAAATATTTACAATATTTAGAAAATATGTTTTTCCAAAATATGAAACAGTGTGTTAACAAACATAAATAAAAGTTTAAAGAAGCACATTAAGAAAATTAATTTACCAAAAAGGTAAGCAAAATTAAGTTTCCTAAAAGGATAGTAGTTTAGAGCATATGAGAATATAAAAAAAAAAAACACACTGTACTATATTGTGCTAACTTCTAGTCTCCAGAAAAGATTGGAATATTGGGATAAAGATTTGAGTTTTACCAGCAGATTAAAAAACAAAAACTCATCTCGAGTACCAAAAGCAGAGCTGTAAAACGCAACAATAGCTGAAGAATGATCGATCATTGATCAGCAAGGATTGAAATGAACAAAGACATGGCTGTCCGGGTTTGCTCAGGATTCCCAGAGAGTAAGACCGTTGCTTCAACTCCTGTAGGATGATCATTGACATCAACTCTGGCTCCTGTAATCTGTTGTCATGCAACAAGTTAACAAAATGTTTTTTTAGAACATATAAACTTCGTTTGGTTTATTTGTAGCATCTAAAATTGATTCAAGTACAGAAGAAACACACCTGTTGTAGATTATCTAAACCAGCACCATCTCTTCCATAGAGTGCAGCAAGAGCATCTTTCTCCACAGCTAGCTCCAAGGTAACGTTTCTCAAAGATACTCCTTTGCTTCTGCTTCCAACAAAAAGAAAAATTACGCCAGGAGATTGTTGACAAAATGGATTACATTCTTGTTGGTGGAGGAAAGAACAGACCGTGATGGTAAACAAGACAAGATTCCATTGCTAGAAAGTTGAAGCTGTTTCATTCCCTGTGTCAAGCCACTCTCCAACAAGCTTGTTGGATGCTTAAAGCCATTAGTCTCGGTGTGCATACAATCGATCGACTTCATTATCTCTGTACTGATTCTTAACATATTCAAGTCTTGTTCACCATCTGATACCGAGAGAGAGTCTCCTCTGCCTGTGTTCTGCAGTTTTGTTGAACCATTAGGATGGTTCTCAAATGGAACCAAGCAACAGTCCAATAAAAAAGTCTAGCTTACGAACAAGAGAACACACACTTACTTGTTGTGATGGTTGCAGATTATATGGATTACTAACTCTAGCTCTCACTTCTTCTAAGTCCTTCTTTGGTAATAGGTTCTCTCGTAACTTAGAAGAAACATGACTCAAGGCCTCTTGTACATGCCTATACTCTCCCATAATCTAAAACCAAAAAGAGACAAATGCTTATATCTTATAGGTAATTAAAAGATCATATTGATTACAAGAAAACACTCCGCTTACCTCTATCACTAATTCATTTTCTGAAAGAGAGTCTTGAATCTGGCCACCTACTGGAATGTGTATATCTACACCAGTTACTATGACTGCTTCTCTGTTTCCAACAAAGTCATTACCAAACTGTGACGGTACCAGTAGCTTAGCTTTCACTAAAGCACCTGGGAACAGACTTTTCCCAACATCAATCTCAACTGATCTTGCAAAGACAAGACTCAGAGCTTTTTGTGCATGAGAGTAACGTGACTCAAGACTCTACAGAAACAAAAAAGACAAAGCGAGTTAGATTACGATTACATCAAATATAGGCAGCAAGCAGGAGAAGAATAAAAGCTACCTCACGTGCAAAAATGGTAACAACACGTTCACCGGATGCTTTTAATGGAGCTCCAATGGAAATAGAAGCACCTGATTCATTTTGCATAGCTCTGATGATACTTCCTTGTTTCCCAATGATGCCTCCAGCTGCAACACTTGTGCAGATTAGTTTCAACACAACCTTCCGGTACGTATCTTTTGAATCTTGGAAACGGTTTCGTGATGGTATATGAGTACTGGACGCAGCAGTTTCTGAGGCACTGGGCAAGGAAGAAGAACGCAGGTTCGGAAAAAACTCAGAGTGTGGATCGTCAGTGGATGAGTCATAGGCTTTGCTGCAAAGTGGTGGTGGATAGCCATTGAGAGGTGGGCTGTTTAGAAGAAAGGTTGATACCATAACAAGTGCCTTCTTCACAGCTAAGACATCACCGGTGATCTATGTACAGGAAATAAAAGAGAAACTCACTAATCAAAACCAAAAGAAAGCAACACTAATGTTGTCAACTTTCCTAAAGAATAACTGAAGCACTTAGTTGTATGTAGGCATGAGTATTTATAACTAAATCCGAACCAAAAATTTGAATTTGTACTTAATTAATCCAAAATGTATAAAATACATGAATGGGTCTTGTCGGGTGGTATTCAGTATAAACTGAACCCACCCCAAACCAGATATTTACCCAAATAAACAGGAAAATCGATCCAGACAACTACATTAATAAATAAAATAAGTCAAAACTTAAATAAGTTATTTTACATATTTAATTTCATATTTATATTGATTCTACTGTTAGAAACCTAAAATGCATAACCTAAAATATTATTAACTGAAACCAAAATGATCCAAAAAGGATCTTAAAAAGAGTTAGAAAACTCTATACAAACCTAAAGTATTATTAACTAAACCTAACTCAATAATGTATACTACCCAAATGAGCGTATATATGATACTGAATCCAAAAAATCCGACTGAACCCAATGGATTTTAGAGAGAGTTATAAAAATCTATATAAACACAAAGTATTGTTAACTAAACCTAATTCCAACATGTATAAAACTCAGATGAGGTTATGATACTCAATCCAAAATATCGGATCTGAACCCAAATGCCAAAACTAAAATGAATGCTGGAGTAATTATATTAAAAGATTATCCAACCCGGCCAAAGCTTTTGCCAAAACACTTGCTTCTCATTGCTTCTTCTTGTATTTGTCACATTGTCACATGCTATATTTTTACATACTAGTCTTACAAAAGCCATGCGTTGACAAACAGTTGACCGAAACCCCCTCCAAAGACTTTAACTTCATGTTTTGACTTTAAAGTTGATCAAAAAGAGACAGAACATACCTGAATCAGTTCATCACTGTTGGTACCACAACTCGGAGGAGGCAAAACCCTAATAATCGCGCCGGAGTTTCTCCTTACCCACTCCACGTACTTCCCTCCCAACCCCATCACAGCTCCTATCTGACTCCGATCAGCGAGTATCCCACAGTAAGCTTCTTTATCATCCCCCTCCACGACTCCGCCGCTATCCTTCCCCGCCAGAACCTCCCACGACCTCTCCAAAACCCTGATCAGCGCCGTCTGAGCAGCGGAGACCTGGCAAGTCACCCAACCCTCGTGTTCACCCCCGGAGGAGAAGTCTCCCACTCTGTCAGTCAACAGAACGCTTTTGTTAACGGGGGTTGACCCGACGATGAACACGACCCAGTGGTCGGAACCGTTTACGGGAGACTCGCAGTGGATTTTAGTACCGGTCTCGCGTCGGAGCTTGGAGACGACGTAGCCGTTTGATCCGATAATGCCACCGATAACTGACGCGTGGCAGACGACTCGTAACGCCACCTCGTCTGGTAACACGTGGATCACTGGCCTTCGCTGGAGTCGTTGATTCTGAGTCATTGTTGCTCCACGGAGGTTATTCATGGCGGCGAAGTTTAGCAAAAGGAGGAGGACTCTTGGTTCTCTTCAGAGTGTGGTGAAGAAGCGGGAAGGGAAAAAAAAAAAAAAAAAAAAAAAAAAAAAAAAAAACAGAGCACTTCTCCCTCTCTCTCAAGTTTCGCCGTTCAATTGTTTTCATCTCTCGACGTCGCTCCGGCGCGTCTCCCACCACGAGCACCAGATCTGGTCTCGTCTCTTCTCTACGAACTCAGCGAACTAAACATTTCTCACTTGTGCTCTGCTTTGACATGGATCTCAAACCTCCGGACGGTGAGATCGAACCTACGGCTAGCCTAATCACGAACTGCTCCTTGCCAGCTTCCTCCTCTCCAATGAATAACAGCCTCTCTGTGAAATCGACATCTCTCAATGCTGAGATTATGATGGTTGAAGCTTCGATTCAAACAAATACAGTTTCGACCGTAGGTCCTCTTCTTTGTGATGAAGAGCTCCCCAACGCTCCTCCTACAATAACCGGTCAATCAAATGCCACTGAAGCATCATCGCCACTGGTAGACTCAGATATTGATCCTGTCTTTGATGAGGAATCTGAACTACCTTCTAACCCACCAATTGCTTTCGTACCATCGATTGGAGCATGGGCTAAACCTCTTCATTTTGCACCTCCCGCTACTCCACCAACACCAGCAACGCCGTCAGATTTCGACCCGCAGTATCTCAACAACTTACTTGATTCTTTCTGGCCAACTCTAAATGATGGAATTGGAAAAAGCCAGAAGAAAAGAGACCAACAAACTGCTGTACAAGAGTTTCCACTCGTTCCTGTTCGCAAAATTCCAGTTCCAGAACTTAAGGATGATGGAACCTTAAGGTTTCCATGGGCTGCTAGAATGAATCCTGCTACCAGAAATCTTTATCGAGCGGCTAAGCCTACTTTTCGATTTGACGGTACTCCTCAGGTTACCATCCCTTCTCAGGTTCTTAGTTTAGGACCAGAAAATAAAAGAGAGTATGTGATTGGTCAGTTTCATCGTTGCTCTCTCCCTCCTGGTGGTTTGATTCATGCTGTAGTAAATAGGTTGTGGGGAAGAAGTTGCAAAATAGGGTGTCGTAAGCTTAGCGAGACATCTTATATGTTTCACATTCCCCATGATTCAACACGAGACTGGGTAGTCCAGAGAAGTGTATGGCATGTTGATGATTGTTTGCTATTTGTATCGCCGTGGAAGCCAGTGAACTCACTTAAAGTCCCTGAAGTATCTACTATTCCGGTTTGGGTAAATTTAAAAAATGTTCCGGACTGTTGCTACTCAAGATTAGGTCTCAGTCACGTAGCATCAGGACTTGGTGAGCCTATGCAAACGCATAAACCTCGCCTTGATCCGACTAACTTGGGAGAAGCAAAGTTGTTAGTTGAAGTAGAACTTGACAAGCCTTTCCCTAAGCAAATTGCTTTGGATGACAAACAAGGTAATATTTTCTTGGTGGATGTTGAGTACACATGGATTCCGAGTATCTGTGGCAGATGTGGGCATTTAGGACATAAAGAGAAAAGATGTCTTCTACCAGCAGTCCAGAATGTGGAAACAGCTTCGGTGGAGAAGACTGTGTCTAATGAAGCTCTAGAGGTTGAACCGGTAAAGGATCATGCTCAATTCAATGATGCATCAGAAGAAGTGGCGGTACAAGTGGAAATTTCAGAAGCAAGTTTGGCTATAGTTGAAAAAGCAAACAGTGAATCTACTGATCAGATTTTAGAACCCACTATAGAGACAGAAATTGAACAACGACAATCACAAAAGGGTGTTGAGCCAAAGGCTCTTTCAACACCATCAAACTTTCCCACCCATTCCAACGTAACAATAGCCATTGGCTCCCACTCTCCCTCCACTTCACCACCATTATCAGGTACTGTTCTTGATCCAGCTCAACCTATTATTATTATGGAAGAAATTCCATCACCTATTATTGTTTCCGAGACCAGTTTGGGATTAGGAGACAATCCGTTGGCCTTCATGTGCACACCTACACATGGCAGTCCTTTTCACGATCAAACTGAGCAAAATGTGCAGGATGATGAAGAGAGGTTTATGAGTGATGCTACGGCAAATCTCAACATGTCAAGTGGTGGGAGGCCAATAAAACCACTTCAAAAGTATCAAGATATGGAATGGAAAACGGTACGAGGGAAAGGTAAACGAGGTCGTCGAGGCCGTGGGTCCTATCCTCCTTAGTGTTTCATATTCCCTTCTTGTTTCACTAAGCTTGTGTATCATAAGCTTCTCTTTTCTAAGTTATCACTTAGCTAAATATGAGGATTGTTTCAGTCTCATCATGCTTTCTAAAACTTTATGGTGTCAAAACCATACCTTGTATGTTTTATGTTTTAATTTGAAAGCCCTTTTACAAAAAAAAAAAAAAGAAGCGGGAAGGGCCAAAACGCTAAAGAGCAGTTTCATTTATGGGAAACGCGTAATTCTCTTTCACATCATCACCATTTTCTCTTTATAGATTTGATTTCACAAAAGGAAAGTTTTAACGGAAAAATAGCGATTCGTTTCATACACTAAATATTTGTCAGCATTGTGAACATTTAAAGACAGCGGCGTTCCAAGGGAAATTTTTCATTTTATTTGTTTAGCGGTATTGATAGTGTTAATGAATTTACTGACTGACTTGGGAAAGAAATGATTTGGAGTATATACTGTATCATTTTATGGTTTTCATGTAATGAATTTGCTGATAAATATACTATAAGATATTTAAAATTTCTATGCATTGTCTCATTTCTGTTTTACAGGAAAAAAGATCCATTAATCTTCTCTGCTCCTTCGAAGAGGTAAATTAATACCTTTATAGACAAGTAAAGAGGAAAATGGATGAGAGAGATCACTGAAACCAGTAGATCGAGTGAAGCCCAAGAAAAAGAACAAAAATTAAAATGGCTTTCGGATGCGAAGCGAGCGCTCTACCATATGAGCTACACCCCCAATTGTTATTTGATTCTCTAGTACTAAATAATGACTGGAGTGTCAGTATAGTTTCAAAGTGTGTGTCAATCTGCAAGCCTTGCGATCGTAAATGGGCAGTCTTTGCGTGTCTCGGCTCTCATCCTCCTCCTGATGTTCCGGAGATACCTTAAAATCCTCCTCATTGAATTATAGGAACTTGTTCTTGGTAACCTCCTCTCTGTCATTGTCTTGTTAGTGAGAAAGAGAATCTCTTGACTTCTTCCTCTTGTTCCAATCAACTCTAGAGTGACTTGAAAGTTGAAAGTGAGACTTCTGTAGTGTTGATGGGGTTTTGTGGAGAAAGATGGTTCTAATATATTTCTGGATTGGGTTTATGTTCACCAAAAGATGGTTCTAATGTATTTCTGAATTGGGTTTAGTTTTAAAAATTTAAAGTCGTAAGCTTTTTCTGATAACACAATGAGTTATGTTAAAATAAGCTCAATGCTTTTTGGTCATTAATCTCTAACTGACATCCCTGTGTTTTGGGGTTTGTGGATTGTAGTAGGTATCTACACAGACATATGTGTGTTTGATTCTGTGGCTATTCTACTCTCTGCCTTAAACCACAACGTGCTTCCACTCCTCTAGAAGATGTTGAAGTGTACTCTCTTCGCTTCGCCACTTTTGTCCTTCCTCTTCATGTTTCAAAACACATCAAAGTGCTCATCCTCAGGTATTAGACTTTCTCTTTGTTTCTATTTATCAGGAGTCGATGCACCATGTAGGTCTGTCTATAGATGGCTAAAGGAAGAGGAGCTTAGGTACTCTTTGCAATCTCTTTCGATCCTTGAAAGACTTATCTCGCAAGCAAATTTTATCATTCTTGATTTTGATTATTATTAGTCAATTGTTGGCTTTGCTGATGATAAAACTTTTGTGTATTCTGTTTCTCATACTCTCTGATTTTACTCTGAGCTTTGAGAGACAATGTCTCTTAAAGTCTTCAGCATAGGTCTCAGATTGTTGCAAAACTATTATCTGTATTCATTCATACAGGACAAGATGTATACTCTAGTCTTGAGCATAGTCTTATAGACTGTTGCAGAACTACTCTGTATACTTTATTCATACCATCATGAAAACACAAAATCACAAACTCTGTTACTTGTAATGGTTCTGGGACATACAACTTTTGAATAAGGAAATGGAAAAAAAAAAAAAAAAGAACTGGAGACAATCCTCTTGCTTCACCAGTTACAAGCGGTGATCAATCTACAATACTCAAGAAGGATAGCCAACACACAAAACTATTGTTTCAATCTCGCAATCCAATAAAAAAAGAAGATAAAAAAAGGTTCAGTTTCCCCAGAGAAAACACAGGTAAAAAAAAAGAAAAAGAAATTAATCAAATCCTCCATGAATCTGAATAAGTTACAGTATATATGAATCAATTTAACTCTGTGGATGGTATGTATTATATTTATTACCTATGTTGATGTTGATGTAGAAGTCTTCATCTTTCTGTATAGTGAAGGATGCATGCATGAGAATATGGACGGTTTTGTTTTCTTCTGTTTGGAGCCAAAGATGAATGACCTCAAGGGCACTCTTGAGCGACTATCCGAGTGTTGGAGGTCAAGTTCTGATCTGTTCTTTGAACCCGAAAGCGCAAACTCCTCTGTTAGCATTCCTAGAGTCTTGTCAATCTCTAGTTGAAGCGTGGTTATGTGATCTAACCCTGCCTGCAACTCATCTGCCACTTTGTTGTTCTCCTGCTTCATGTTCAACACCTCACCTTGAAACTTAGCAGCTTGGTAGCTCGTGAACCTGAAGTCATCGTCTTCAGCACTTGACTTCAGGGCCTTTGTTATCTCTTCTTGTATGTTACAAAGAGACTCGAATCTTGACTTGAGTTCCTCTTTCAGTGCAGCACCTTTCTCAAGCCAGAGACCAAGGTCTGTGTTTATTTCCCTCAAGTGTCGGAAAAGTGGTCTAACATCTGATCTCATTGCATATTTAGCTGTGCTGCTTCCATCTTGCTTTTTCCTTTGCTCCAGCTTTGCTATCTCGGCTTGTAGATCTTCTATTGATGTGTCGTAGCTCTGTATCTGTCCAAACGCTGTGCTGAACCTTAACCAGAAGTCCAAGTTCTCCTCTAGAAGCTCATCTATATTCATCCTGAACTGTTCCTCGACCAGGGACATGTTCTCGTTTTCTGCAGCCATGAACCCGATGGAGTAGTCGTCGTTTGACATCTGGCTTTCCAACAAGTCGTTACTGTCTGCAAGACCCTTCTGCAGGAGGCTCATTTTCTCTCTAAGTAGCTTGATCTCATCATCTTTTGTGGCGTTCTTTGTTTTTGTTTCATCCAAAGCTTTCTTCATGTCTTTGTAGCTCCTGAGAATGGTTGTGTACTCGGTAAGCAAATGCTTTTCTCTGTTTTCCATTCCCTTCATGAACATCTCTTTCCAGTCTGGTTCACCTTCTCCCTCTTTCTGATCCTCTTGGTGTTCAGTATTGAAACTGATGCCAGATTCTTTAGAAGATACCTGCTTCTCTAAGACATTTTCTGGAACAGAATCTGTCTTGTCAGTTGCAGCTTGCTTCTCTAAAACATTATCAAGAACAGTCTCTGTCTTCTCAGATTGCATCTCTGAATCAGAATCAATCTTTTCAGTAGATTCCAAAACAGTTTGTGTACTTTTACTTGGGATGATGATATCTTCTGCAACTGTTTTCTGTTCAGAACTTTCACTCTTCTCAGCTTCCTCTTTCTTCTCCTTTGCCGTTTCCTTTAGATGTTCCTCAGTATCTCCAGAAACATCTAAGCTTCTCTTGTCACCTTCCAGATCATCCTTCATCGCCAAGTTATCAGACTCACTCTCTGGCTTCACCTCATCCAACTTCCCAGTAGAGAGGTTATCAAGATTAGTACATGCTTCATCAAAAACTGTACTGAGACTGCTACTCTTATTCATCACATTCCTGTCCAAGTCCTGCAATGCTTTGAGTTTCTCCTCCATTTCCTTAAGCTTCTTCCTAAGATCACTCTTGTCATCTGCAAGAACAGCCTTGTCGGTTTCAAGAGTACTGATCTGCGTCTGAAGGCCATTGGTCTCGTTTCTTAATCTCTGTATCAAAGCAGTCTGAGAGGAAACCGCACTCTCCAAGCTAATCACTTTGTTCACAAGCTCATCAACTCTCTCAGCCATCTCAGTCGCGTCTAGCGAAGAGTTCGCACCAGACTCAAAATGTTCTCTAATCTTCTCCTTCACAGATTCCAGTTCTTGCTTCTTCCTAGACATCTCTCTCATCTCATGTTCCAACTCTTCTGTTCTTCTAACTTCATCATCTTCTTTAGAAAAGACACTTTCCTCCTCCCCTAGAAACTGGCTAGCCATAGACCTCAGCTTCTCTTTAGACTCCATAATCTTCACATGCTCTTCTCTAGCTTCTTCATAAGACTTCTCTTGCTTCTCCTGCAGCTCCACCAGCTTCTCCTGACACGACTTTATCGCAGTCTCAGTCATCAACCTCCGAGCTTCATCGTCTTCAATCGCAACACTCTCTCCAAACTCATCCTGCAAGCCACAGATCCTATCTTGTTTCTCCTTTATACTCTTCTCAAACTCCCAGTACTTAGACAAACCTCTCTCATAAGAGCTCTTCACAAACTCCTTCTCTGTCTGCAATGCCAATATCTCTTTCTGCAGCTTATCAATCTCTCCCATAGCCTCAGACTTGCTCAAACCCGAGCTCTTAACAACCACATTGCTAGCACCGCCCGTGTACTTCATAGACTTCCTCGGCTGAAGCTTCTTGGTAGCCACTCTAACCGCGCTCTTCAAGTCTTTAACAGGCAGCTTGGGGACGTTAGGGGCATTCGCACCAGAGAGGTTGGGTCTTTTGGAGTATTTAGAGGATGGATCATCGTCGTCGTCCATAGCAAAGTTGGGGACTTGGTCAGGAAAGGCAGAGGCGATGGTGGTGTTAGCGTTTTGAAGCTCGGTGGAGATCTTGTCGTAACGTTCAGCTAAAGCTCTGTAAGCTCTGAAAGATTCTTCGACAAAGGTTATGAGTTCTGGTCTCTTCTTGTAATACATCTCCGCACGCTTGGCAAAGGAGTCTCCATCTTCTTGTAAAAGTTTGAGCACATATTGCACCTTCTCTTCTATATCTGTTTTTAATATTTTCAAAAAGGAGATGATATTTTTTTAGATCATAATAGTATGTATCTGACTAAGACAACCTCAAAGATCTCAACTTTATATTAAAGAGAACAAAGGGTTTCAGAGAAAACGAATCATATGTCAACCCAAACAATCAAAAACAGGTACAATTGTTGAAAATTAAACTTGATTTGGGCTAATTATCTACTAAACATGTTTTAGCCCAAACTTGACCCAAATTCTAGAATGTGTCTAGATTACTCCTCCACCTCCTTATGAGAAATATCTAGATATATTGTTGGAATTATCTAGATAATTAGAATAAAATAATCTAGATATTTAGTAAGAATTCTCTAGATTTAGGAATAAAATATTTGAGATATTTTGTACTTTGGAGGCTATAAATACCTCCACTCTCTTCTCATTTTGTATCATCCAAGTTTTCAAGAATCATCCAAGAAATAAAAAAAGTTTCCTCTTCATAAAATCTCTTCTCTTCAAACACTTAAACACTTTCTCCATTTCTAATAAGTTTCTCATTCCAACAAAGTGGTATCAGAGCTACAAGATCATTTTGAAGATGGCAAGTAGTGGTGTTCCCTTCCAAGTTCCAATGCTCACAAAGAGCAACTATGACAATTGGAGTTTAAGGATGATGGCTATCTTAGGAGCACATGATGTATGGGAGATAGTTGAGAAAGGCTTCATTGAACCAGAGAATGATGGTGGTTTATCTCAAGCTCAAAGAGATGGTTTGAGAGATTCAAGAAAGAGAGACAAGAAGGCTCTCTGTCTAATCTATCAAGGTTTAGATGAAGATATATTTGAGAAGGTTGCTGGAGTAAAGACGTCTAAAGAAGCATGGGAGAAGCTTCAGACCTCATACAAGGGAGCAGAACAAGTTAAGAAGGTACGTCTACAAACTTTACGAGGAGAATTTGAGTCATTACAAATGAAGGAAGGTGAACTCATCTCAGATTACTTCTCAAGAGTCTTGACGGTTACTAATAATCTAAAAAGAAATGGTGAGAAGTTAGATGAGGTGAGAATAATGGAGAAAGTTCTTAGATCGCTGGATTCAAAGTTTGAGCATATTGTTACCGTAATTGAAGAGACAAAAGACTTGGAGACAATGACGATGGAGCAACTTCTTGGATCACTACAAGCTTATGAAGAAAAGAGGAAGAAGAAAGAGGATATTGTTGAGCAAGTTCTCAAGATGAGAATTGATCGCAAAGAAGAAAATAGTCGAAATAATCCAAGACGTGGTGGCGGTCATTTCAGAGGACGAGGTCGTGGTGTAAATGGACGAGGTTGGAGACCATATGAAAACAACTTTAACCAAAGAGGAGAAAGCTCATCAAGAGGTCGTGGAAGAGGAAATGCAAAATCAAGGTACGATAAGTCAAACGTCAAATGCTATAGCTGCGGAAAGTTTGGACATTATGCTTCTGAATGCAAAACTCCAAACAACAATAGAGTTGAAGAGAAGTCCAACTATGTTGAAGAAAGGAGTAAAGAAGAAGACATGCTATTGATGGCTTACAAGAAGGATGAGCCAAATGAAGTTAGCAGATGGTACCTTGATAGTGGTGCTAGCAATCACATGTGTGGGAATAAAAGCATGTTTGTGGAGCTTGATGAATCGGTGAAAACCAATGTAGCTTTGGGAGATGAATCGAAGATGGAGGTGAAAGGTAAAGGTAATATTCTCATCCGCTTGAAGAATGGAGATCATCAATTCATTTCTAATGTTTATTACATCCCAAGCATGAAGACCAACATCTTGAGCCTAGGACAACTCTTGGAGAAAGGTTATGATATTCGACTAAAGGATAATAACCTTACTCTAAGAGATAATGCAAATAATCTCATCACAAAAGTACCAATGTCAAGCAATAGAATGTTTGTCCTAAACATTCAAAATGACATTACACGATGTCTCAAGATGTGCTACAAGGAGGAGTCATGGCTTTGGCATCTTCGGTTTGGGCATCTAAACTTTGGAGGCTTAGAGCTACTTTCTAAGAAACAAATGGTGAGAGGATTACCTTGCATCAACCATCCAAATCAAGTGTGTGAAGGGTGTTTACTTGGAAAGCAATTCAAAATGAGTTTTCCAAAGGAGTCGGAGACAAGAGCAAGAAAGCCATTAGAGCTCATACATAAAGATGTATGTGGCCCAATCAAACCAAGCTCACTTGGTAAGAGTAACTACTTCCTTCTCTTTATTGATGATTTTTCAAGAAAAACATGGGTTTACTTTTTGAAAGAAAAATCAGAAGTGTTTGAAAATTTCAAAAGTTTAAAACCCATGTTGAGAAGGAAAGTGGTCTTGTGATTAAGACCATGAGATCCGATCGGGGAGGAGAATTTATGTCCAAGGAGTTTCTGAAGTATTGTGAAGATAATGGTATCCGAAGACAAATGACGGTGCCAAGAACCCCTCAACAAAATGGAGTAGCAGAAAGAAAAAATAGGACTATTCTTGAGATGGCAAGAAGCATGCTCAAGAGTAAGAATCTACCAAAGGAGTTATGGGCAGAAGCAGTCGCATGTGCGGTGTACATATCAAACCGATCTCCAACAAAGAGCGTTTCTGGAAAGACACCACAAGAAGCTTGGAGTGGAAGGAAGCCCGGTGTCTCACACCTAAGAGTCTTTGGAAGCCTTGCTCACGCTCATGTTCCAGACGAAAAGCGGAGCAAATTAGATGATAAAAGTGAGAAGTACATTTTCATTGGATATGATGCTAACTCCAAAGGCTACAAGCTCTACAATCCTGAAACAAAGAAGACAATTATAAGTCGGAATGTCATCTTTGACGAAGAAGGAGAATGGGATTGGAGATCAAATGATGAAGACTACAACTTCTTTCCATCTTTTGAAGAAGAGAACCTGGAGCAAACAAGAGAAGACCCAGCTACACCACCAACTTCACCAACACCAAGTTCTCAAGGAGATGAAAGCTCAAGTGAAAGGACTCCACGTTTTAGAAGTCTACAAGACATTTATGAGGTAACCGAAAATCAAGACAATCTCACTTTATTTTGCCTTTTTGCGGATTGCGAGCCTATGAACTTTGAAGAAGCTCAAGAAAAGAAGTCATGGAAAAGTGCAATGGATGAAGAAATCAAGTCAATCCAAAAGAATGATACATGGGAATTGGCTTCACTTCCTAATGGGCATAAGGCAATAGGTGTGAAGTGGGTGTACAAGGCAAAGAAGAACTCTAAAGGAGAAGTTGAAAGATACAAGGCGAGACTGGTGGCAAAAGGTTATAGTCAAAGAGCCGGAATTGACTATGATGAGGTATTTGCTCCAGTTGCTCGTTTAGAAACAGTTAGATTAATCATTTCATTGGCAGCCCAAATGAGATGGAAGATACATCAAATGGATGTCAAATCTGCCTTCTTAAATGGAGACCTTGAGGAAGAAGTCTACATTGAGCAACCACAAGGCTACATAGTCAAAGGTGAAGAAGACAAAGTCTTGAGGCTGAAGAAGGCACTTTATGGATTAAAGCAAGCACCAAGAGCATGGAACACTCGGATTGATAAGTATTTCAAGGAGAAAGACTTCATCAAGTGTCCATATGAGCATGCACTTTATATCAAAACCCAAAACAATGATATATTGATTGCATGCTTGTATGTAGATGACTTGATATTCACCGGCAACAATCCGATTATGTTTGAAGATTTCAAGATGGAGATGACAAAGGAGTTCGAGATGACTGATATTGGATTAATGTCATACTACCTTGGCATTGAAGTAAAGCAAGAAGAAAATGGAATCTTCATCACTCAAGAAGGATATGCTAAAGAAGTGCTTAAGAAGTTCAAGATGGAAGACTCAAATCCAGTTTGCACACCAATGGAATGTGGAGTCAAGTTATCAAAGGAAGAAGAAGGAGAGAGTGTTGATCCAACACTCTTTAAGAGCTTAGTTGGAAGTCTACGTTATCTAACTTGCACAAGGCCCGACATCCTACACGCAGTTGGAGTTGTGAGTCGATATATGGAGCATCCAACAACAACTCATTTCAAGGCAGCTAAGAGGATCTTACGCTATATCAAAGGTACAATCAACTTTGGCTTGTATTACTCTATCTCTGACGATTACAAGCTTTTTGGATATAGCGATAGTGACTGGGGTGGAGACGTTGATGACCGGAAAAGCACAAGTGGCTTCGTATTTTTCATTGGAGAAACCGCTTTCACATGGATGTCAAAGAAGCAACCAATTGTTACCCTCTCTACTTGTGAAGCGGAGTACGTAGCGGCTACTTCATGTGTTTGCCATGCTATTTGGTTACGAAACTTGCTAAAGGAGTTGAGCCTGCCACAAGAGGAGCCAACGAAGATCTTTGTTGATAACAAGTCGGCAATAGCATTGACGAAGAATCCAGTCTTCCATGATCGCAATAAGCACATTGATACTCGTTATCACTACATTAGAGAATGTGTTACCAAGATGAATGTGCAATTGGAGTATGTGAAGACAAATGATCAAGTAGCTGATATCTTCACCAAGCCACTCAAGAGGGAAAACTTTATCAAGATGAGGAGTTTACTCGGAGTAACAAATCAAGTTTAAGAGGGGGTGTTGAAAATTAAACTTGATTTGGGCTAATTATCTACTAAACATGTTTTAGCCCAAACTTGACCCAAATTCTAGAATGTGTCTAGATTACTCCTCCACCTCCTTATGAGAAATATCTAGATATATTGTTGGAATTATCTAGATAATTAGAATAAAATAATCTAGATATTTAGTAAGAATTCTCTAGATTTAGGAATAAAATATTTGAGATATTTTGTACTTTGGAGGCTATAAATACCTCCACTCTCTTCTCATTTTGTATCATCCAAGTTTTCAAGAATCATCCAAGAAATAAAAAAAGTTTCCTCTTCATAAAATCTCTTCTCTTCAAACACTTAAACACTTTCTCCATTTCTAATAAGTTTCTCATTCCAACAACAATATGGACATATACGAGATAGAGAGATAGAGAGAGGAGAGACCTTGAAGGTTTTGTTCGAGCCATTTAGATTGTTTGGTACGGATATGACTCGCCCACCACCATGAATACGCATTACTTGCAGCTCTCTGCAGCATCTTCTTCTTCCTCTACGAAATATAAGATCACCAAAACAGAAACATAGACGTTTATGACATATGTATGTGATCCTTTGTTTCTTTCTAACTCTACCCTTCTCTCTCTAGATCTGAATAGGATGAAAAGAAAGAGAAAAATTCGGGGAAGCTTTCTTTAGACCAAACAATGAAAGTTAGGGACTTTTGTATTAATCTTCTCCTTTCCTTTGAGCTGTTTGATTGGATCATGGGTGGGAGCAAACTTCGCTCTTTCTTCTTTCTCTCTCTACCTAAATTATTATTTTTATTAAGTTTCTTTTTAAGAATCGTTATTTATTACTCAAATCGATTAATGGATATTTTTGAAATATTGACTTGTACGAACGTCTTTATTCCCAATGTTATAGTGCCAGTGTCGTGGTCGGAAGCATTCTCTCCGATTATTCTTCTCTTTCAGAACCAGTAATATACTCATTGTTTAGTTTATTAAATTAAAGTTAAACCTGGAAAGTATATTCTCAGCATATAAAATAATCGAAGAAAAAAAAAATGGAATGTGAAAAGGTCGTCTTTTGTGACATTGTCGGTCTTTTTTCTTTTGACAAAAGATGTTCAAGCAGGCAAAGCTTTTTTTTAATTCTTTTTAATAATTAATTTATTGAATCTTCAATGTACAGCTGATATCCCATAAAACAGACACGTTTTGATAAACCGGTCAAAGGTCGGTGCGTCACTAACCTAAACCTTCTTTCTTGTCAAAGTGTATCTGAATTACTTTTTCCTTTCTGACAACTCAAGTAACAAATAATTATTTTCAAGTACTTGAAGTATGGTGCACAAACAAAAAAGTAAGTGAAGTATTATGTGAAACGAAAAAAAATATTTAATTATTTAAAATGGAGGAGATTAGGAGAACAATCTAAATAATGTTGAACGTTGTCTTACGTCATAATTAACACATGTTTCTTAAACTGAATCTTTTTAAGTAAAATAAAAAAAACTGCTTTTTTTTCTTATGAAAAGTTAAAAATCAATTTCTTATTTTATAATTTTAAAGAAACAATTTCTTAATTTTTTTAAAAAAAATTACAAAAACAGTTTTTAAAATTTTTCCTATGAAATTCAGTTTAACAAACATGCATTAATCATCATGATCTTAGCCTTTTTAAACAGACATTTTGGAAGCCCATATAAGTCTCATTTTCTTAGGCCTCATATTAAATCAGGTGAAAGCCTCTAAGCAATAACTTTTGAAGCTTGATCAGATTATCTAGTCATGAGTGAACAAAACAAATAATAAAGGCTTCGTAAGCAGCTACTTGCGTACTTGTTGGCTTAGAGGACTCCCGCATGAGATTGACGCAAAAGATTCAAAGGTATGTACCAGAAGATACATTATGGGGTTGACAGCCACGTAATAGCCGCATAAACGATTCTCATTTACCAACTTACCATATCCATCTTGTACTATGTTGATGATATCACAGGAAAGCAGTGAAGAGAGAGCTAATAATATATCAGAGAGACCATAAAAGTAAAACCTCTTCCTTAGACAAAAACTTACATCAGACAAAGAGAAATTAGTACATTGCCTCTTGTTATTACAGAGTATATATCTCCTCTCACTCCATCAACTTCTTTTTATGGTTCCATCTCTAACCCCCATACGGTAAGCTGCAATGAACCAAACATTAAAATCGCTTAGTTCTTTTCATACTATCATTTGCAAAACAAACGTTAATCAGAGGTCAATTTTTCACGTTGGATTTAAATAAATAATGCTTGATATCATATAATATAGGGAACATGCCATAAGATAAAATAGCAAGATAATTGTTAAAAACATACACAAAATCGTGTCAAACTTATCTACGATTTTTTATCACTTTACTAAGAAAATATGATCAGCATATGGTTATTTAGGGTATATACTCTTCTTTTCCTCTTAAGATAATATTAGCTTTTGTAAATAAAAATCATCCTAACTTATTAAATCAGGAAGAAGAAAAAGAAAATTAAGAGATACGGCGAAAAATAAGTTACCCGAGCCTAAGGGAAGTATCGGAGCTCTCGGAGTCAACAGGAGCGCCGGTGGAGTTTCCGACGTTGGTAATGGACTCCGACGAGTGCCCTTCCTCGTACACGGCAGTGTTCTCCGACTCAACACCAACGTTTCTTTCATGCATATTATTATTATATATCTTCACCGTAACCAAAATATTTTATATCAAATTTAGCATTAAACCAAAAAAATACAAAAAGTTTGCAATAATACGGACTTACTTTCTTGCCTAGCCGCTCGTTCTCTTCTGTTAGTTGTGTTCCCTACAAAAATACAGATTGAAAAAACAGAAAACAAAAAAATATATCTCACCAAGTTGAAACAAAAACATGCACATCTAAAACCAAGTTTCCATTGCTTTTACCCTAGGGACGACTAGCTATATCAATTTATCATTAGGCATAAAGACACTATATAACATAACCATGCTAATCACTTGGCTTAACCATTTATGTCAAAGTATGAACAAAGATGTGTTATAGGAAAAAAAAACTAAGATGCGTACTTGCTGCCTTAGCCGCTTGTTCTCATCCATCAATTGCATTCCCTAAACACCCACACGAGAGAAACTTTGAACACTCGAAATTTCCAAAACCATATCAATTACTCGTAATAAATCTCATTTTTGATATTTTACCTTCCTTTGAAGGTCGCTGATCTCTTTCATAATCTTCTCACTCTGCAAAAAAACATTCTTAATAGTATGGTAAATATTTCTAAGCTTAGAGAAATCTTATACATTGTTTCAAACTGTTGCACTACTCTCAACATCAATGAGTAGTAAGTAATAAACCACCTTTGTTTCAATCACTCGCGTCAAACCAGCTTCAAGGGCCTTTTCCAGCTGTTGCAGCTCTTCAATATTAAGTCCTTGAAGTTCCTCTCCTCTCATTTGCCTACATAGAATTATATATACTTAATGAGAAATATTTTTTGGGTGTAAATAAACTTAAAATATGATAGTTAGAAAAATTTTCGTAGAATATGCATATGTAGTGTACCTTAGTTGATGGCTTTTGTCTGCAATTTCTTTGCTCAACCGAGCGTGGTCACTGTTCTTAACCAACTAACAAATAAAACATTTACTTAAGCACTTAAGTAAATCCAATAATGTAAATCTATACAAATGCTTAAATTCTAGAGGTCTAGCTAGCCTTAGAGAGCTCGCATCCATTTGTGTAAAATGATTTAAAGCAAACTATAATTATACAGAAAATCACAAACCAAGTCTTTTACTTGCAATCAGTATAATGCTCGGGTCCTATTATTATATACTCCATATTGCAAGTAGTTTTAGATAAAAACACTATTATTAAGAAAGTTGTTGGTTTTTTTAAAATAACATTAAATCAATAAATGTAACCAATTATAAAAATACTAACATTATTTAACGGGTCACACACTATCCAATAAATATAAAAAGTACATTGAAATATGAAAACTACTTACATTATGAAACAAACATTTTTTGATAAAACTACTTATAATATGAAACGGAAGGAGTAATGTTTTAAAGTTTCTTGCTCAAACTTATGTACATGAAGATGCATTAATGTAAAACATGGTAAATATAATGAAGCAATTGATTTGATAAGCTACAGAATCGCAAAGCTAACCTGTAACTCAAGAGATGGCTGATCAAGCTTGTCCAGGTTTTGTGACTGCAAGTTATGCCTCTCTAATACTTCCCTCATGCTTCATTACACAGTACAAACACATTCCAATAGTTAAAATGGATTATCATTCTGTTTATAAACAGCAACAAATGTCACTGTACTTTATATATAATATAATTATAGACAATTTACCCAAAATGTAAATCAAAAGACACAGCCTAAATTCTCACAAAACAATTTAATTCTCAAACAGACAGTATTCCATGTTAAACACTGTCGTTTTAAACATATATACACTTAGCTGTGAGCTTGTATGTATAGAAGTCCCGACGAAATGAACTGATAAGTCGTGGGTCAGAAATCCAAAAACCATATCTTTATGATAATTGCTTTTAGATTCCCAATATCTATAAACATATGGTCACCACATATTATAAATAAATATGAAATTGATGGCTTCCATATACCATCCACAAAAAAATATAGACCATTTATATACTAGATGATTAAGATTTTACATATTATCTTGGATATTACTGTACGTACATACCTTATGCATTTTTGGTCATTAATATTCTTATTTATAAAGTTAGTGGTCCAATACGGTTTGATACAGTAAACTTTTGTGTATGACCACATACATGTAAGAAACTCTTAGCTTTTTTCTGGATCTAGAGACGATTCCTTCAAGGGTTTTGAGAAATCTAAATAGAAGGAAAGAGATACAAGGTAGAGAGAGAGAGACCTGGAGCTACAAAACTCAAAGAGCTTTCCAGTGGAAGAGAAGATGATGAGGGCAACATCTGCGTCGCAGAGAACTGAGAGCTCTTCAGCTTTTTTGATAAGACCTCTTCTTCGTTTTGAGAAAGTTACTTGTCTCGCCGTCGCGTTGTCGATCTTCTTGATCTGAATCTTCTCTCTTGCCATCGTAGAAGTGGAAAGAAAAACCCTAGAGGAACAGTGTGAACTGGATGAAGTACAGAAGGAAGATCTTGAATCAAGATTCAAGAATGAGAGATGAGAAGAGAGAAAGTGAAAAGAGAGAGAGAAGAAGAAGAAGAAGAATCAGAAGGAAAAAAAATCCAGAGAGAGAATTATTGCTAAAAAGAGAGACTTTAAAGAAGGGAGAGAGAGTGACAAGACGGCTGAAATGGAAAGTAATGTGTTCTTTTTTGCTAAATTTAGAAAAAATAATATGATTTTCAAGACAGTAAAAACCCTAGTTTTTGAAGATTCAAAAGAAAGGAAATTAAATCTTTGTGAGAATTAGATGTAGATGATGAATCCATAAGGAGGATTAAGACTAAATAGGTTCAAACAAAAACTCAAAGGAAAAAAAAAATAAAGAAAGGAATATAAATTCTTAATTTTCCACCTCGAAGGTCAAGAAAAGAAGTAGACACGAAAGGAGTTTGATTGGTGAAGGTAATATCTTTATGAGAGAGGGGTCTACTTTTTAATAATATTATCAATATGATGGGGTTTCTTCAGTGGTTATTTTTAGAAAGAACAAATTTAACATTATTATAATGTAGATATTGATATGTGTGTGTGTGGTGGTTATTGGATGTGGTGAGGAAATAGGATTTGTGAGTCTCCAATGAGAAGAGAAGTATTTGTTTGGGTCAGTGGGGGATTTCTTTTTGTAGGGAAGCATAAAATGATTTGTCTCACTTTGTCACTTACACTCTGGTAACTAATTGGTCATATTTGAATGTAAATTTTACGAGAACTCTGCAAGAACTTAGGCCTAGAATATAATTTCATATCAATAAAGTTAGTATATATGGAATTATCAATTATGTTAGCAGCTCAGAAATAAATAAAATTCAGAAGAAGTAAACTAAATATAAGTTTTTTTATCATGACTAATCAAAATTTTCAAGGCAGATTGATAATTTTAGAGTTTTAGTATTTCATACTAACTATGTTTCGTTAAGATAGATATAAGTTTATATAAAACAAATCTTTATACAAATATATCATTTTAAAATGATCAATTTCCATAGTTCACCAAATCCAATTATTTTTTTTCAAATATTATATTTCTCACTAATTAACAAAAAGTTCATAGATAATATAACTGAAAATTATCTAGGTGAATATTTGTGAAACATAATTAATTTTTTTTCTAAAATATCTATCATAACGAAACAAAATGAATATAAAACATCCAAGGTGAATATTTTCTCAATGTTTTAAAATTTGGACTATCATATTACATGTCCAAATACCTTTAAAAATCACTCTAAAAAGCATACAAAATAAATGACACTAAAAATTGACTTAAGCTAATTACCCATAGTACTAAAATGTTTGACTAAACTAAAATGTTACTATTTGCTTCTAACAAAATTGTTTTTTTTAATTTACAAGTTTACTTTGTTTGCAAATATTTTTTGTGTGTTAAAAACATATATATATATATATATATATATATATATATATATATATGTGATTTTAAAAATTGGAGCAATTTGTATTAAGTGATATATTATTCGTTATTGAAATATATATTTTTTTATAAAAAATCAGTATTGTTGACCTAGTGCTTTAAAATATATCTATACTATTATTTACAAAGTTATTTTTTGCAACGGAGCTCTCATGTTAAAAGTTAGAGCAGTTAATATCATTTATGCCCTTAATGAATACAATATATAAATTATTTCAAAATACAATTTTGAGATTTATGCTAAAAAGAAACAAAAACAGTCTCTTTGTCCCTTTGGTATAAAAGCTATTTTCTACATTATTTCTCTTTTTTATCTTTTCAGTTTTTAAAATTTAACAAAATAATATTTATGAATTAAAAAATAAATAAAAATAGGAACAATATTTTAATCACCCATATACACACACTGATATTTTTTTGTATGAAAATTTTGTTAAATTAAAAATTTTAATTTAGTTCTACAAACGTTAGATTTCATGTTCTACCAAAAATTGTATGGTAGAAAATGAATTCCACGTTAAACAAATAATTCTACCTGTTTTAGAACCAACAATCCACTTTTTATAAGAATTTTTAAATATGAAAAATATGACATCTACCCAACTTAAAGGATTCTACATTTTTTTAATGCAACATCTACTTTTATAAGCTCTTCTACAACATTATGCATACGAAATCAACATATAACTTACAAGTATAATTATAGTAAAATATGCTTAAAGGAAATGGTTATGATTTCTACAATACATAGAACTGTAGAAGGTACATTCTACACATAAATTTTGAATATTTTGGGAAAAATCTCAAAAAAATATTCTAAAAATATATTGTAATCTTCCAACTTGCCTTAATCGTAGTTAACCGATTTTACTTGTAAAAAACATAAAAAAAACGGTGACTAAAACCTATTCTTCTTCATCAAATCATAATTTCTCCATAGATATTCATGTGATTATCACACTCTTCTTCTATGATGTCTATCTATACGATATTTGGTGTATGGAAATTAGGTGCTAGAGGATAAGTTTTTTTGGCTGATGACAAAGGGGGTAGGTTGCTCGAATTGAGTACTACCTTGGAGGATTTAAAAAGAATGGTTATGGAGCATTTTGGTATGGAAGGGTTTTTTTTTGAAAGCATATTTTTATAATTTTGAATACTGAAAAACATTTAAATTATATTTAGTTTCATTAATCAGGGTTAATTTGGGGACTATGAAAAAATTTATACTAATAAGATAAAAAATTATATTAATGGGACAAAATAAGATTAATTTATATCAAAGGGACAAACATATTGTTTTTTTGGTTCTATTTTGGCATATTTTCCTACAATTTTTAATAGACCTTCGTGAAATATTTTTCATATAATGATTTTTTTGGTTTTCTAATTTGGTTTGATTATGATAATTTACGCCATGTTTATTTTACCGGTCTCTTGAAGTGGGGTTCTTAAGTTTTAACTTAATTTAACATTTTTTTGTTTTTTTTTTTAAAAAAAAATTCTTAATTAAGGGACGGCTCTTAAAGCATCTGCATTGCAGTCTCTTATTCTTGGTTTTTAATATGGGCCCCACCAAAAGAAGGAAGAAACGTTCCTTGTTGTCGCCAGATAAGAGCCGTTTTCTTGTTGTTTCTTATCCTATTTGCGGGTCCCACTAATACGTGGTGGCCCACGATTGGATATTAAAAAAAAAAAAAACAAAATAAGAACCCAAGTGGGTTTCCAAGCGATGCAGATGCTCTTATGTCTCTTATTTAAGAAACGGTTATTAGGTTTTTTAGTTAAAAGCTAAAAAACGTATATTAGAAAAATTAAAAATCTCTGCTAAGAGACATGCAATAAACATATTCTTACAGATTTGTACTTTATTTACTAACTGATGTTTTATCTGTGTGGTTTTGGCTACGTAAAATTCGATTAAACATCCATCATGTCATATAATCCAAGACATAAGGCCATCTTTATCGCAAATACCCATTAAAAGGGTTCTTAAATTTTTTTTTTTTTTTTTATCTGAAAAAAGAAAATTAAAAATTAAAAATGTACCAATTGCGGGCCGTCATGTGTCAGTGGGGCCCGCAAACAGTACCAATAACCAACAAGATACGTTTCCTATTTTAGCTCTGGAAGACACGGTTTTGCCACAAAAGTGGGCCCTCCTCCCCACTAAGAGACGTTTTTTTGACCCGATAAAGATGCTCTAAGTGCTATTTAACAACAACACACAAAGATTGAAACGCTTCAAATCATTCACAAACAGTATGGGCGCACGGGACTGTTGTCTTTGGGGTTTGATTGGTCAAAGTGTCAGAGTGACTTGACTCATGACCATCCCCAACCACTGAGTAACATTGCCCCTAACCTTTTAGCTATTTTAGGCCTCGACAGACCCTACTCTGTACTCACTGACACTTTCCATGAATCATACAACAGTGACAGCAGTTACTAAAACCAAAAAATCATAATGGGCATTTTTTCTGAGCCTATTTTAAAGCCCATTACGTTATGGAAAGAGTCTAGTTCATGCCTTATTCTTCATCATTGTTGCCTAATGGAGATGCAATTGGTTTACTATGCCTAATGGAGATGCAATTCCTACAACTGTTACAAAGCCGAGGCTAAAGGTGTATGTGTGTCTTCCTCGCTCGTGTTTAAGTGGATGATCACAATTCGTGGTGGTCGTGGACGTGGCTTTCAGTTTTAAAACATAAGCCCTCGTAGATGGCAACCTTCTCCGTAGGGACCGTTGTTATTACTGTTAAAAATGTTTATTAGAAATAGAAAGTGTATCATGCTTGCAAACATATGCAATCTGTAAACAAAGTTGTGTAACAGTGATCCAAATTTACCAGGTCAGTTTTGAGGATTGCTTGGAAAATGGTGATGAAAAATGATCAAGGACAGATCCTTTTGGCTTTTGGTGTTTGATGGTACATATGGCTTTCCAGATAGTAGTCAGAGATCATGGGTATGACTGAGAATGAGAACCATGGTGGATATGAAGAAATTGACTGCTTAATGCTCTATATTCTGACTATGTTGCAGATAACAATAATTTATCTTTCAAAAGAGTACAGCCATAACAACTTTTGTGATATATTTCATCACTTTCCTGGAAGTTACTAATTAGACTAATGCAAGCACATGTACTTGGCCTTTGAAGGCTTTTCCTACAATTGTTTCCTTGATGGAACTTATGAGGACGATAACAGAGGACGATATGTTTGAAGTGTCAACCGATAGTGGGAGACACCATAACAACAACACTGACCTATCTGATTATTTCTTTATCTGTCATTGGAGCTGCTTCAGTTTAGCAACAACACCAATAAAAGGGCAGTAAAGGAAGCAGAAGAACAAACAACCATCAACGGTTTTGTTGAGAAGTTGCTCCCATTCCATCTTAAGCTAATGGAGTATGCTCTTCTCTATTACATTCTTATTTACCAAACGAGGTTCTGCTTCTCATGCTAGGAGAAAGCACGACTTTGTTCTTTCAGATGGCCATGATTGTTCCTGTTGAGTAAAAGAGCAGTAAGCTCGGGCTTTGATTCAACCAAATGTGCGTCAACCACTTCATAAGCTTGCTTTTTCTGCATCGCCATCATTGAGTACTTCAACTCTTTTAGATGACAAACAAACGTCTGAGCCTAAGGAAAAACGACATTCACATGCTTTCTTTCCTCTATCTAGATGACATACAGACGTCTCCTTCCATTAATTTTGAGTCTTGTTCATAATTTTATAGATAAATAATGCTTTTTAAGGAAGAGACGCACTCTTCTCAATCTTGCTGGTTAGATACACTGTCTTAAGGTGATGGAAAAGGCAAGTTTTCTTCTTCAGATATGTCCTTGTGCAGTCCATTTCTCAACCAAGAAATCACTCACCAGGAGCTTGACAGTGCAACTCGGCGACAACTTGTTGTAGAGTTCGAACATCTCTATGATCAGTTTAGACACCTGGTTGTTTCTGAGCTGTGTAGGATCATTATCTTCAACAAAGAAATCCAGCCTCTTCAAACACGGAAAATAGTCCAAGAAATGGTTAATCATGTTCATCTCTTTCATGGTTCCTCGAAACCCTTGAATCTCTAACTTATTCACTGGACAAGACCTGAGTGAACGACCTTTGTCTTCCCGCGATATGCAGGGACAAGCACCTCCGCATTTATCTGTAACATAGTGTGATAGACCCTGAAAGCAAGTGTGTAAAGCATACACATGGTTTAGTGTAACTGTGTAAGTAAAACATAAAAACACATGTAGTTTTCATGGTTTACAAATTCTACATGAATGATTATAGTTTCCAAATGTGGACAATTCCTTAGAATAGCTGGCATTGCTTGCCATCCTCAACCCTCTTCACCCGGAACACCTAAGAATTTGAGGTTGTTGAACACATGCATTGTATCACAGCATTGAGAAAGCACCTGAGAACAAGAACTAGACAGTTTGAAACTAATGTTTAACAAGTAACTAGACGAAAAGGACTAATATAGAAACTGACCTCAAGAGCATCAGAAGTTAAAGAAAGTCTCTGAACATTTTGTATGACATTTAAGAGCTTCACCACATGGCCAAAGTGGAGAACCTCATCACCCTCTAGCAGCTCACCATTATTTGGCTCTCTTAGTCGCTTGATCTGAGCATCAGTTACTATAAGACTGATTGTAGCATCAGCTAGTTTCTTCATATTAACTAAAGGATAGTCTTGCGCAACTAAATCATAGTAACTCAAGACAAGCAGGTTTGGAGTATCAAAAGAAACACTCTTTGGATTTACAAAGCCTTCACAACCAGTGCCATGGAGAATTAGCTTTCTGAGTACTGGACTTGACACTGTCACATCTGGTTCTCTCCACTCCATATTAGCCATACGTAGCTCCTCAAGCACATGGAAGGAAGGAATATAGTCCACAATCTCATCACAAAATATCATCTGCGAGTCAATATCAAGACTCTTAAGTATTGGTAAGGAGGAAGAGCAGGTAAACTAACATTTGCGCCACCACCAATCAACACAGTGTTCGCTTCTTAGTTTTAGCTTAACTAGTGTACTACTGAAGAACAGCTCTCTAGGCAGACGATAACCATCTTCTTCTGTATCCTCGTAGGAGAAATCAGTGAAAAGATTAAGGTCTGAGACACCACGCTGAAGCACGTTACATATCCAACGGTTCACAGTATCTGGATGGACACCGGTGATACACTTTAAGGAGAAGTTGTTGATATGAGAGTCACCCTGCATAGACAGTACACTGTCCACGAAGTTAACGAAGCTACGGCGAATCTCTTCCCTTTCACCTTTACCATCTTGAGGATGAAGAAAGACAGAGTCATCAATGTCAAGATTAGGGACAAGTTTCCAGAGATTGAGCCATCTCTTTGAGAGAACAGAAGTCAAAGCACCGTTCTTTGTGGGTTAGAAAGACAAGACATGACAAAGAAGCTCGTCTGGTAGGTTGCTGATACGATCCATCACGGGATGCTAAAGTGGGGAAACAGTTACCTGCTTCAAACATCCAAAGTCCACAACTTTGTCCCTAAAAGAGACAATGGGAACACAGTTAACTAGGCAAATATGTAATAATCCACCCAAAAAAAAAAGATTTGTAGAAAAACCCCTAAAATAGAATAGCCCAAAACCTAAAGTTAGGGATTTTTAGAGTGCTGAATATATTTATAAATGTGGGCACTAAAAGGGAAGATAGAGAGAAAAGTGATTTACCCAGAGGAAAGTAGAAGGAAAAGTCTGAACACGGAACATCCACATTTTATGAGGAAGAGAAGCAGATAAAGAAGGGCAGATTTACAACAAAAAAAAAATCAATGGCGGATGAGAAAATGAGCGGCGATGGAGGCATAGTCGACTAGTATTTTATGTGAACATGTTCCTTTTTTTAAAAGAAAAATTGCCATTTTGATTTGGTAAACATAATAAATAGACAAGCCCATGTAGATAGCCCAGTTAGAAGGCGTTTTGATTCTGGTTTTATATATGTTCAGGTGGATTCAATTAATAATACTTTAGTTTAGGAACAAAATTATAATTCGGTTTAAGACTCCTTTTGGATTTGAACTTATGTCGGGTTCCTTTAACTTTGATCCAAATTCGAGTATTTTTTAGATATTAGAGTTGATTGGAAAGGGTTACAACTTACAAGATGTGGACAACCATTTTTTCTTTCTGAAACAAATTTTCGAAGCAACTATTTTTTAGTTTTCAAAAATGAATCCAAAGCCAAAAATCAGAAAAGTATATATAATATTAACTATGCCAATCAGTTTTCTAAAGATTTTATTTACTGTTTTAAATACCTTTCAAAATATATTACAACAAAAAGAAATTAAAATCATAACCAAAATATTTAAAGTCTGAATTTTAAAGCAACAAAAACTAAAGTTATGACACTAACCAATCAAACTCATTATTTAAAAATAAATACAAATGTAAGTATCTGAAACTCATTATTTAAAAATAAATACAAATGTAAGTATTTGAGATACTTATTCATGTTTGAATCCTTATTTGTAATTCAGATTTCCAAGTCTGGTTTCCATTTGGATTCAAATATATTTTATACTATTTATAGAATCCATTCATATATTTTTTACGACTTACATCTCCAATTTGGGTTTCATGTATTATGTCCACCCTACTCTAGGGGTAAAGAGAAACAACTTATTTGCTTATTTAGGAACTTTGGTGTCCTCCATGGCATTTAGAAGTCCAAGAAATTGGCAAGTGATTGATTTGTATAGGAGTTCTACTTGCGTTGCTCCTCAAGGCTTTGAACTCCTTAAAGTTAACTCCGTGGATGGCTTCATGTTAATAGGTTTTTTTACCTCATGGAAGATTTCAGCAGACCTTTAGATGCATATAACCCCTTCTTGAAAACTGCAAGTGAGTGGTTAGCAATCAAAACCACTGAAGTATGGTTGACATCTTTTCTTAAGAGTTCTTATATATATGTCTTCATAATTTCTTTTATATTCTTTATGAAAGTTTATAACCAATTTACAAGTTTTTGTAATCATTTAACACTTTTTTCCTTTTTAGTGATTTTATAAACTTTAAATTTGTAAATTGGCATACAAGGCTTTATTGCTAAGATCCCTTAACTAAACCTTTAAATTGGTTTCCATCTAAATTATACTAAACTATAGACGGAAAGCGACATATACTTCATTCGTTTCAATTTAGTTGTTGTTTTATGTTTGTGCACACAAATTAAGAAAATATTTAATTTATATATTTTCCAGATAAAACACAATTACATATACAATTAACCACATTTCAACCAATGAAAAAATAGAATAACATATAAAATTAATAAATTCTGTATTGAAATTATAAAACGATATTTATTTTGAAACGAAAAATCTTCTCTACAAAGGCATATAAATTGAAACGCAGATAGTATTAATAGTTAATAAGATAGTGGTTTAAAACATTAAAATATTAGTTGATCAGTTTTTTTTTTCAATTCAAAAGTTGAAAAGTTTTATTATTAAAAATCATAAAGTGAACTAATAATTTATGAAAATAAACATGGGCTTTAACCTTGGGAAAATCTCTAGTTATAATAACAACGGGAAATTGTTTATTAGACGCCCCCCATCAAAGGATGATGAGGGAGGTTCACACTTTTACCAAGAAAAAAAATATAAAATAATCTAAAGTTGTAAACCCAGGTCATATGAGTTCACTGCCATGAACATGGTTCACTACTGTTTCGTGGGCCACACGCTAAGCAATTTAATTTTTTCTTTTTAGAAAAAAAAAATCAAACAAAAAATAAAAAAAAATAATAAAAAATTCAGCTTGTGAACCTCAAGTGGAAGTTCATTAATGCTGATGCTTAGATTTCTCGAGTCCAAATGAATTTAATTTATTTCCCAAAGATCACTTATCACTAAACTACTAGTGGTTAATTAATGCAAAACGTAAAGGTAAAGCCAACCAACCAAATATCTCTCTTGTTCATAAACGTAAGTAAGCCACTCTCTTTATTACAAACAAATAAACTTTATTTACAATGGATATTTTTGTTATTTAAGAGCTAGTATAATAAAATATCTGTAAATTAATATTCTATAGACGAATATTACGATAAAATAAAAAAAAAAAATATCAATTTCTTTCGATAAATTAATAACTCATTAAATTAATAGATATTCTAAATCTTATTGTGATTTCAAATATATTTTACTATAGCGCTTTTTTTCCCGCCCGGAGAAAAGACGTTAAAAATTGAGGAAAATTGAAAAAGTCAAGAGTCAACTCCGGGGGCACTCCGACATCCTCGGTGACACGTCACACGTGCAAGTTTGTAATAAGAAAGATCTAAAGGGAAGGAGTAAGACGTGCAGTGTCGTTGGATGGTTTTGTATTATTATTAATTTTTTTGTAATATTTGCAACCTCAAATTTACGTTTTTTTTTCTCTTTCTCTATTGGAGATTCATCTTTCTCTGGGTGATGATGAGATGATCTCTGCTTTTGGATGGATTCTATAAGAAAAATCGGAATTTAATATCAGCATTTATTTATGATCATCCCTGTAACTGTAGAAGAGAGAATTTCAATCGAGAGCTTTCAATGTTTTTTATAGGAGGAATTTTTCAGATTAATATCAGATCTGTCGTTTTGAGTTTAGAGAACTTGTGATCGTTTTGGTCTGAATGGTTAGGCTTATAATAATACTTTAGGACCAAGACAGAAGCTGAAAAAAAGCAATCAATCATGCTTACCTTGGTGACCGTGATCGCTGTGATCGTCGCCTTCTTTTGGGCTTTCTTCAAGTAAGTTTGGTCTTAAACTCGTTCCAAATGATCGTGTTGCCACTTTCTGATTTGAGTTTAGGGTAATTGATCTAGTAGTTTAATCTAGTTGATGTAGAACATATAGAAAATCTATTTTCTGATTACTAGTTGCATTATGATGATCAGCTAATTCAATCTTGTTATATTATTAGTTGGTTTCAATTAGTTGAGTTTTTGACCTTTTTGGAAACTCAACACTCCTCTACTAGGTCACTCCCTTGGATTCTCCAACAGTTTGCTGGAATAACTCTCGACTTCAAGTTTGATGGATGGAACTGCTTGAAAGATGTTGTGTTACATTTCAAAAAGGTTTGTATTATGTTTTTTCATTTCTTAACTCAAAAAGTCAAAATCAATTCTATCTTTATTTTGTAACAAGATTTTTGTTTGTTTCTTTTTGGTTATTTTTACAGGGTTCTATTGAGTCTATATCAGTTGGAGAGTTTAAAGCAAACCTAAGTCAATCTCTAGTTGAACTTTGTGCAACGGCTTTTATCCAAGACCCTAAAGTACTATTCTCTGTATGTGACCTCAAAATCGTCACTAGACCACCCTCCAGCTCCAGTAAACGCCCTCGTAAACCCAAAACTCGCAAGTCTGGCTCTGGCTCTGGTGGTGGCAAGGGGAAGAAGTTGATGCTACTCGCTAATATCGCTAGATTCTTTTCAGTTTCTTTGACAAATATCATTGTTCAGGTAAAACTGCTTCATCCTCTATACAATTCCATTTCCTTCTGAATGGTTACAACAAACAAAAGCTTATAGTTAGAGATTCACTAGCAATGATCTTTAGCTATTAGAATATATACTAGTCACATATTTGACTGTAAGCCAACATACAATAGCTTTAGCTTTTTTTTTTTGCTGTGCTTATATTAATGTTAAACTCATTGCAGACACCTAAAGCAAGAGCAGAGATCAAGGAGCTTGAGCTTGATTTATCCAAGGACAGAGGATCAGCAAGCTTTTTCATCAAACTCTACCTCTTGCCCATATCTGTACAGATTGGTGAACCACATGTTACTTCCACTCATTCACCTGATGTTAATCAAACATCAGAGGGCTCTTCTTCGCCTTCTATTCATTGTGAAAAGGTTTCACTCTCCTGCGAATTTGGTCACAATAGGTACTTTCTTTCTTTTACTAACATGTTCTTTTACTGGGAAAGAGAAAAAGTTATTACACTGAGCTTATATGGTTACAGATTCATTATCATCTAATGCCTATAGTGAACTGAACTCCATGTATATGTATATTTTTGATATTCATGATTGCCGTTTTGTGATCTTCTTGGAGCAGGCACTCAAGTTCAAGTATAAAGAACGTTGAAGTAGATATATCTGATTCCATTTTTAACCTCAATGAGATGATGTTGACGAAAAAAAAATCCCCAACAAGTGATACTTCCACTGGTGAAGTGATTGGATCAAGTTCTAGTCACACAGCTTCAGAAAAACCTCCAAAGCAACCAGTGAATGTTTTGGTTGCAAAGCATGCTCCAAAATTCCCTGAGAAAGTGAGTATTTATTCTATAAGATTGAGAGAGTTGTTAGTGCATATGGTATATATAGTCAATTTTCATTAGCCTAAAGTTCTTACCCTTGTCTTTGACTTTATGTGGTAGGTATCATTTGCTTTGTCAAAGCTTGATATCAGATTTGTGCATCAAGAACATGATTTTTCTATCGCGAATAGCGTGAAAGGGCTTAAGTTGAGGAGTTCCAAATCTCAATCCAGTAAAGATGGCAAGGAAGAACCATGTCTTGATGTTGTCATGGAACTCCAGGAGATGCATGTATGTCATATAAGAAGTTTTCATTTTTTTCGTATGTAACATCTTCTAATGCTGCCTTTGAAACCCATATTTATTTCAGCTTATTAGAGAATCCGAAGTTTCTGTCTTGGAGTTGTCAAAACTTGAAGTTTCCTCCAAGGTGTATTGTCCAGTGCAAGTGAGTCCTCTGAGTTACATACAATGTTTGTATCTTCTTTGCACATGTGTTGCATCTGTATTTACTTGATCTTGGTGATGCTCTTAGGAATCTTCCCCTGTTAGAGCTGAGGTTGAGACTAAGCTTGGAGGTATAATGTGCAACGTTATAATGGCCAGATTTGAGCCGTTGTTGCGTTTGCACTTCTCTAGAAAGAAAAAGATTGTTCTCAAAGAAGACAAACCTACCATGGCAAAACCAGAATCTAGTGGTGCTAAGGCTGTTGTATGGAAGTGTGCTACTTCAATCCCTGATGTGAAGATTGTGCTTTATAATCCAGAAAGCTCACCTGTATACCAAGTAAGTATTAGCCTTAACAAGGTTTAGCAAGAGTCTATCAATCTTCAAAACTGATGTCTAATTGCATGTGTGTTTTGCAGTGCTGCTCAGATTCATTACTGGTCACTGCAAGTAATATGTCAAGTAAGGGAACATGTGTGCAAATGGAGCTTAACGAACTGAGTTTAGGCATGGTAGATGAACAAGGAGTGTGTCTGAAAGAAAGTCTCTTTGGTTTAGAGTCATCATCAGGTTCATTAATCAATGTAAGAAAGGTCAAACTAGAAAATGGCAAGAAAGAGGAGGCTGATGGTTCCAATGGTAAACAGACAATGGTGGTCAACGTGTCTGAAATCTCTCTGTTGTTTTCTTACAAGAGCATTGAAACGCTTGTGGTAAACGCAATGTCGATTCAAGCATTCATCAAACGTTTAACCGGTTCTAGTAACAAGAACACGCAAGCACACAAACCGAAGAAGCCATCATCAGGAAAAGGGACTCAACTCTTGAAACTCAATGTTGAACGTTTCTCTTTGAACTTCTCTGGAGATTCAAACCTGGACAGTGCAGTCATTGAAGATCCTAAACGTGTCAACTACGGATCACAAGGTGGTAGAGTTGTAATAAGTGTTTCAGCTGATGGCACGCCAAGAACTGCAACCATTAGCTCTACTTTGTCCAAGGAACATGAGAAACTGAAGTACTTACTCTCCTTTGAGTTACTCAAGTTCGGTTTTACACTAAACAAGGAGATACAGTCTACACAGGTCGAACTCGAGAACGCAAAGTCAGTCTACCAGGAGTTCTTGGACGAGCCACATCCAGTTTCAAGAGTGACACTTTGTGACATACAAAACGCTAAGTTTGTGCGTCGCAACGGTGGTGTTAAGGAAGTTGCAATCTGTTCTCTCTTCAGTGCAGCTAATATTGTGGTTAGATGGGAGCCTGATGTGCACATATCAATGGTTGAGCTTGGTCTGCGTTTGAAGTCACTGGTCTTAACTCAGAAACTTAAGCAACAAGGCAACAAACCCCCTGAAGAACCAACTACTACAACAACAACAACAACAACAACTTCAAGTTCTGTTGATAAGCCAAAGGGAAGGAATCTATATTTGCTGTTGATATAGAGATGCTACACATATCTGCTGAGGCAGGGGATGGTGTGGAGACTGAGCTGCAGATTCAGTCCATCTTCTCTGAGAATGTGCGTATCGGTGTGCTCTTGGAAGGGCTTATGCTTGGTTTCTGTGGATGCAGGATATTCAAAAGTAGTAGGGTGCAGATCTCACGCATACCTTCAAAAGCAACAACAGGAGCTCCATGGGATTGGGTTGTTCAAGGACTTGATATGCGTATATGTATGCCCTTCAGGCTGCAACTCCGTGCTATAGATGATGCTGTTGAAGAAATGCTTAGGGCTTTGAAGCTTGTGACCAACGCCAAGAACAGACTCATGTTTCCTGTCAAAAAGGAAAGCTCTACATCAAGCAAGAAACCCGGTTCTAAAAAGTTTGGTCGTGTAAGATTTGGGATCAGGAAGTTAGGATTTGATATTGAGGAAGAACCACTCCAAGGTTGGCTTGATGAGCATTATCATCTCATGAGGAACGAAGCGTGTGAGTTAGCCGTGCGGTCCAAGTTTCTTGATGAGTTGATTGCTAGTGTAAACCAGGTTCCTAAGACCGAGGGAGATGAGTCATCAGATGGTGGTGGTGAGAAGAAGATTTCTTTTGAGGGAGAAGAGATCGATGTGCAAGATCCTGTGGTTATTAGTACTTTGAAGGAGAAGTTATATAAACAGTCGTTTGAGTCATATTACAGGTCTTGTCAGAGCTTGAAAGCTGCAGAGGGTTCAGGTGCTTGTAAAGAAGGGTTTCAAGCTGGTTTTAAGATGAGCACTTCAAGGAGATCTCTTCTTTCTGTCTCTGTTACTGATTTGGATCTAAGTTTAACTGCTATTAGTGGTGGTGAAGATGGGATGATTGAGATGGTTAGGAATCTTGATCCTGTAGCTCAAGAAAAGGACATACCCTTTTCGCGTCTTTATGGAAGCAATCTTGTCTTAAAAACTGGAACACTTGCTGCTCAGATAAGAGACTACACGTTTCCACTTCTCTCAACAGCTTTTGGTAAATGTGAAGGCCGTCTTGTGTTGGCTCAGCAGGCAACAGCTTTTCAGCCTCAAGTACTCCATGAGGTGTTCATAGGAAGATGGAGAAAGGTGCAGATGCTTCGTTCAGCTGGTGGAACAACACCAGGAATGAAAACATACTTGGACTTACCTGTACATTTTGAGAAAGGAGAGGTCTCTTTTGGAGTTGGATATGAACCAGTACTTACTGATCTAAGCTACTCCTTCACCGTGGCTCTCCGTAGAGCTAATCTAAGTCTCAAGGGTCCTGGCCTTATCATGCCTCCCAAAAAGGAGAAGAGTTTACCATGGTGGGATGAGATGAGAAACTACATCCATGGAAACACAACCTTGTCTTTTTCCAAGACAAAGTGGACTATTCTTGCTACTCCAGACCCTTATGAAAAGCATGACAAGCTTGAGATGACCTCTGCGGCCGTGGAGATCCAGCAATCAGATGGCCGTATACACTTCTCTGCTGAGGAAATGAAAATCTACATGACCAGTTTTGAAAGTTTAGCTAGGCATTACCCTAACTCACCGCCTTGTCCAGAAAGTTACCCTTTCCTTGAGGCTCCACGGTTCAGTCTTGAAGTGAGGATGGACTGGGAATGCGAGTCTGGAAGTCCAATGAATCATTATCTTTATGCTTTGCCTGTTGAAGGCAAGGCTCGTGAGTATATCTATGATCCTTTTAGGTCTACTTCTCTCTCACTACGCTTTGACTTCACCTTAAGACCTGAGAGACATAACCTGTCTGGATCAGAGTGTAAGCCTAAGAAAGAGTCTATTCACCCCCCTACGTTGAACGTTGGAGCTCATGATATGGCATGGCTGATCAGATTCTGGAACATGAACTATCTTCCTCCTCTCAAGATCCGCACATTCTCTAGATGGCCACGTTTTGGTGTTCCAAGAATCCCAAGATCAGGGAACTTGTCTATGGACAGAGTGATGACAGAGTTTATGCTCCGTGCAGATGTTTCACCCATCTGTATAAACCATAAGACACTTGATCCTGATAACCCTGCAAGAGGCTTGACGTTTAACATGTCCAAGCTCAAATATGAAATGTGCTTGAGCCGTGGCAACCAAGTATTCACTTTCGATTGCATACGTCAGACTCTTGATCCTGTGTACCAAGGAATAGACCTACATGTACCTAAAGCCTTTATCAAAAAGGATCATGAGACTGTTAAGATGACAAGGACAAGCTCACAATCTGGATCAACTGGTAAAGCTACTCATGAGAATGGCCCTGAGAAGCATCCTGATGAAGGGTTTCTATTTTCGTCAGACTACTTCACTATAAGGAGGCAAGCTCCTAAGGCTGACCCTGAAAGAATGATGGTGTGGAAAGAGGAAGGGAAGATATACCGTGAGAAAGTTGATGCTAAACCTACAAATGATAAAGATAGTGAGAGTGATCAGGAGAACTCACATTCTGATCCAAGTGATGATGATGGGTTTAATGTGGTGATAGCAGACAACTGTCAGCGTATCTTTGTTTATAGTCTCAAACTATTGTGGAACATAGAGAACAGAGATGCTGTTTTGGCTTTTGTTGGTGGGATGTCCAAAGCATTTCAACCACCTAAGGCTTCACCATCACGTCAGTATGCACATAGAAAGTTACTTGAGGGTAATCAGAAGAGTTCTGAATCAGAAGCTCCTCAAGATGAGAATCTCACTTCCCAAACTAAGGAGCCTGCGGAAGTTGTTTCATCACCTTCAAAAGAACCAATCAAAACAGAGAACTTTGCATCTTTCCCACTTGGTAAGTTTTAGTGACTCCTTCAATATGTTTAGCAAGCAAATCTTATGCTTAGTCATGTTTACTTTGTCTTGGTGCAGAAGCCACAAATGGTTCAGAGGAAGAAGGAACTCGGCATTTTATGGTGAATGTTATTGAGCCACAGTTCAATCTCCATTCAGAAGACGTTAATGTAAGTACATGTCAGACTTGTACATGTCTTATATCGTAAATTTTTATACAATATTCAAGAAATCGCTAGGTTGTAGTTGACGCTATATAGGAGATAAGTGTGCAATGCATAGATCGATTTTAAAAAAAAAAAATTGTTTTGCTTTATGACTGATTTGCTGTCAATACCGATTTTTAAAACATTGATATTGATATTATATAGTAAAGTATTACCACAACTAAAATGATTGTGCCTGTAAAATACACTTATCAGGGTAGGTTTTTGCTGGCTGCCGCTAGTGGCCGTGTTCTGGCACGTTCATTTCATTCGGTTGTTCATGTTGGGTATGAGATGATTGAGAAGGCGGTTCAAAATGAGAATGAACCTGATAATAAAACTCCTGAAAATGATGGCACTGACATGACATGGACACGTCATGAAGTGTCCATGATGTTGGAGCATGTACAAGCTCATGTGGCACCCACAGATGTTGATCCAGGAGCTGGAGTGCAATGGCTACCAAAGATTAGAAGAAGCTCTCCAAAGGCAAAGCGTACTGGTGCCCTTCTTGAAAGAGTTTTCATGCCTTGTGACATGTACTTTCAATACACCAGACACAAAGGTGTGAGTCCTGACCTAAAGGTAAAACCTATCTGCAATATATATATATATTCTTCGTTTTTAATTAGTAACATTATTTGAATGATTGACTTATATATATAACCATTATTATATGATACAGGTGAAGCCACTTAAAGAGCTTACATTCAACTCTCGTAATATTACAGCGTCAATGACATCACGTCAGTTTCAAGTTATGTTGGATGTTTTGTCCAATCTTTTGTTTGCAAGGTTACCAAAGTAAGTGTAGGCTAAGTTATTAACATCTCTTTTTGTGGTTTTAATGTATCCCCCCTCACTATGTCTTTTTACTATACGTTCAGGCCTCAGAATGATAGTTTGAAACTTTCTGGTGAAGAAGATGATGAAGGTGAAGAGGAAATCGATGAGGTGGTTCCTGATGGTGTGGAGGAAGTAGAACTTGCGAAAATCGAACTTGAACATAAAGAGAGGGATAAGATGTTGCTTCTTGATGATATAAGGAAGTTGACACAGAATGAAAGTAACTCAGGAAACATAAATCTTGAAAAGGAAAGTGATTCCTTGTGGATGATCACTAGTGGGAAGCCAATGCTGGTGAGGAAATGTAAATAAGTTGTTTCTTGCATTGAACGTTATCTAAGTTATTCATATGTATAGGTGGAGAGACTTAGGAACTCGTACATCGATGTGAGACAGTCTAGGAAGGCAGCGTATACAGCACTGCGTGTCGCTGTGAAGAATGCTGCAGAGCTAAGGTTGTTGGAGAAAGATAAGAACAAAAGACCATCCTCTGCTATGCGCATTTCTTTACAGATAAGCAAAGTAGTTTGGTCTATGGTTTTAGATGGCAAAACGTTCTCTGAGGTTGAAATAGACAATATGGTAAGTCCATGATGTTCTACTTAGACTCTCAGCTATGTTTTTGGAAAGAAAGTTTTAAAGATGTTTCACATTACTTGCAGGTTTATGATTTTAACCGGGACTTGAGAGATATTGGGATTGCTCAGTTCACAACAAGATACTTTGTACTGAGGAACTGTTTGCCTAATGCAAAGTGTGATACTGTTCTGTCTGCATGGAACCCTCCTCCAGAATGGGGCCAGTGAGTTCCTTTCTTTTATTGTAGATCATAATGTGTTAAAAAGGTTATATGCTTGTAACTAATAGATGCTCTTGCCACGCTACTATTTGCAGGAAAGTGATGTTACAGGTAGATGCAAGACAAGGAATCCCAAAAGATGGACAAGCTCCTTATGAACTATTCCAGGCAAGTCCTTTCTTTTTATCTTACAAGAGCCAAGAAGCTTAAAAGCTTATTGCAAAGACTGAAGTTCTCTTGTGTTTGGTTTATAGGTTGAAATCTATCCTCTAAAGATCCATTTAACGGAAGCAATGTACACAATGATGTGGGAGTATATCTTCCCAGGAGAGGAGCAACATTCCCATAGAAGAGAGGTTTTGTTTGTTTGTTCATCTCTTTTAGTAGCTAATGGAAATGCTCTAAAGTTATGTTATGAATCTCACTCACGCTTCTCTTTTTGTATGCTCCCAGGAAGTCTGGAAGGTGTCAACAACGGCAGGTTCAAGGCGAGTCAGGAAAGGTTCGTTTGCTCAAGAAGCAGCAGCTTTGCTCTCTGCAGCTGATCTAGGCCAGGTGAAGCTTTTTCTGCTTCCTTTCTTCTTTCTTACATTGGTATCAATCTCTTGAAATGTTAATGTGAAATGCTTTCAGGGTTCAAAGAATCAAAAGTCAAGATCGATCCGTAGTACAGGATCAGAACTGAGAAGAACATCCTCTTTCGACAGAACATGGGAGGAAACTGTGGCGGAATCTGTAGCTAATGAGCTTGTTCTACAGTCTATGGATCATCAGGGTGAATCCTCAAAGAACAAGCTCAAGGATTCAAAAACTGCCAAGGCTGGTCGGTCGGTTAATGAAGAGAAGAAGACGGAGAAGTCTTTGGAAGACAAGAAATCGAGGCCACAGAAGATAATGCAGTTCCAAACCATCAAGATTAGTCAGGTGGAGTTGTTGATCACTTATGAGGGTTCAAGATTTGTTGTGAACGACATGAAGCTGTTGATGGACACATTTCATCGGGTAGAGTTCAGTGGAACATGGAGGAGACTCTTCTCTAGAGTTAAGAAGCATATCATATGGGGAGTCCTCAAGTCAGTAACCGGAATGCAAGTAAGACCATTTCACACACCAACCAAATGCATATGTCTTGATGTGTCACTGAGTCATTTTGATGGTGTGTTTTGTAGATGAAGAAGTTCAAAGACAAGACACATGTTCCAAAGGAAGAGATTGGTTTGAAAGACAAAGACGAGTCAGGGAAAACAGAACAAGATCCAGGTGCATTGATTAAGCGTCCTGGTGACAATGCAGGTGATGGGTTTGTCACATCTATTAGAGGTATCTTCAATACACAAAGGCGAAAGGCGAAGAAGTTTGTGCTTAGAACAATGAGGGGAGAAGCAGAAGAAAGCTTCCCAGGGGAGTGGAGTGACAATGAAGCAGACTTCTCTCCTTTTGCAAGACAGTTGACCATTACTAAAGCTAAGAAACTCATCAGGCGTCACTCTAAGAAGTTCCAAAACCAAAACACTACTAAAGGTAATTTGGTTCTTGATGCATAATAAATTCATTTTATTATGAAGTTGCAAGACCAAAGATAAGAGATACAACTTTCTCTGTTGTGTTGTGTTGTGTTGTGTTGCAGGTTCTAAGAAGCTTCAGCTCTCGCCTACTCTGTCTCCAAAGGAAGAAGATAGATATGAAAGTGACTCTTCTAGTGGATCATCTGCTTATGAAGAGTTCCTTGACCAGAATCAGATGTTAACATAGCAAAATTTTGTTGTTTTTTCCTACACAAGAATTCAGATTTAAGTTTTGTTTTTCTTTAAATAAATTTGTAAAGAGTTGCAGATTATTTATCTCATCCATCACTTTTACACTCTTAAAGATTTAGATTTTATCCTTTATGCTAGTGTATTAGTGTTGATAAGACTTGTTTATTACAGGTGAGACATTGAAGAAAAAAATGGTTTTGTCTTTGGTAATCTTGTATGTATTGGTTCACATAAAACATAGATTTTGATATGAATATCTCCAAACATATAATTCGAGTTTGCATGTTGCTGAAACTGAGGAAAGAGGTAACAAAATGTTGTTACTCACCATCTGAGCTTCTTCTTGTTCATGAATCTTGATATAGTGATGGGTCTGAATAGATGGAAAGATTGAAGACCAACTATAAATTTTATATTTTCTAATAAATTCTGATAAAGATAACCAATGTGTGACTTCTTTTCTATACAAATTATATGTAAACTAATAACCATTGTATAACACACATAGTGTCATCTGTATGTGATCTCACATACTTCGTTTGCAGATGTATGTAAGATTTCATATGAACTATGAAGATATGTTTTATAATATTATAAATGGAAAAATAATATGATAAATTTATTAAAAATGATTTTTCTATCAGATTAAAAGAAACTTGCAGTCTAAGGTTGGTCAACAAAGATAAAGTGCTAATGTCATAGTGGCTTCTAGGGAAGAGGTCTTTCTTGTGCAAGTAAGTTGTACCAACAATAAAAATTTCTAACCTCCCCTCACCTACTGCCCATCAAACCTCAAGCCATAATTAACTTCTCTATAAGTACACACAAACACCTTCATAATCACTCATCATCACTCACAATCAAACCCAAAACATACACAAACCCCATATCTCTCTCTAGTAACAACAGACCAAACCAAAAAAAATGGTCTCCTGGTTATCATCCCTTGTCATTGCAGTGACATTCACAAGCTTATTCACGGGTCTATCTGCTCGTCGCCATATTCTCCAATCAACACCAGCGACTCAGCCACCTCTTACAACAACATTCCCACCTCTTCCCAAAACAACAATGCCACCATTGCCTCCTTCTCTTCCTCAGCCAACTCTTCCCCAACCCACAGCGCTTCCACCACTACCGAGCACACAGATACCTTCACTGCCTAACCCAACACAACCCATTAATATCCCAAACTTCCCACAAATCAATATTCCTAATTTCCCATTTAACATTCCAAACAACTTCCCCTTTAACATTCCCACCAGCATTCCTACCATCCCTTTCTTCACTCCACCACCTTCCAAGTGAGACTAAGCCCTTTAGCTGCTGCCACAACAATACATTACCGTCTTTGGCTCACACTGTTTGCACATGTTTGTAATGTTTCTTATTCTTTTGATGTTGTTTGATGCATGTTCTCTTTGTTGTTATTGTTGTGTGTTTCTGGCATGATTTAGTTGCTTTTTTAATATCTATACAGGTTATTATTGTTCTGATGAATTGTTGCTTTCTTCTTCTTCTTGGGCTTGTTTCGCTTGATCTCTATAACCAAACAATAATAAAAGAGTTACCATCCGTAAAGTATCCTGAAATGCTTGCATAAACAAGCCATATTCCATGAGACATTCTCCAAAAGACGGTGAAGAGGTGCATGTTGCTTCTAAAATTGTGTACAATAGTAACTTGTTAGCAAATT